>JAHLSL010000021.1:1676607-1717463 GCA_025920805.1 Petroica traversi
TATATACTATATACTATATACTATATACTATATACTATATACTATATACTATATACTATATACTATATACTATATACTATATACTAAGGTCCATTGCAGAATTAAAAATTAGCAATAGTAGAACTAGGCCTGCTTCAACACAAGCAGAAAAGAAGGAACTAAGATAATTTGGATCCACTATTGTTTTCTGCTTTATTGCTCTCTTTCCTTTATGCTAATTTGTCCCAGTTTTCGTCCAAAAGTGAGGACAACAGCTTGCAGGAGGGGGAGAGAGGGAAGAATCCTTCCTCACCTCCCCAGCTTCGAGGCACACCTCCCTCAGCTCCCCTAAACTTGTCTTTAATGTCCTCACACATGGCAGGAGTTCCAGTTTCTTGTTTAAAAAAAGTGGTCACTCATCCCCCAGATCAGAGACTGTCATGCAGAAAATAAAGCTTCAAAGAAAAAGAAATATTTGGGGAAATGTGAGATGCTTTTAAATAAATACATAAATAATAATTACTAACATATATAAAGCTTTTATTAAAAATAGTCTCTTCTATGCATTCCAGATATCAAATCAAATGTCAAAAACAAGATATAAAAGCTAATCTGTGACAGGAAGAATTTTAAATTATAAGACATATTCTCATAGTGAGAATAATCTACATAAACTGTGATGATATTGCATACGTTATGTAGTTTTTCCTAAATGCACCAGTACTGTTCAGAGTGCTATCCTTCCCTTACAGCACAGAAAAGACAGTATTTTGTATATGCAAAATTCAATTATTTCCTAAATATGTTAAAAGAGTTCAAAAAGCTATATTTAATGATTCAAAAGTTATGAAGTGTTTTGTAAACACACTGAAATGCTTTAGTAAAAAAAAAGGGGGAAAAAGTTTATTAATTAATAATAAGTAATTTAAGATGGGACATGATTATTACAGAATCATAGAATCATTCAGTTTGGAAAGGACCTCTGAGATCATCTGGTCAAATTGAGTCCTTTCTCTGATTACCAACTTGTCACCTAGACCATGGCACTAAGAGCCATGTCCAGTCATTCCTTGAACACCTCCAGGGATGGTGACTTCACCACCTCCCTGGGCAGCCCTTTCCAAGGCTTAACAATATTTTTCATGAAAAAATTCCTCCCCTGCCCAGGCTGAACTTCTCTTGGCTCATTTTGAGAACATTTCCTCTTGTGCTGACTGTGGTTACCTCAGAGAAGATCAACCAGTGAAAAAATATAAATATGAAATTATATAAACCCCAACGAGGCTATGCTGTGTATGGAATATCAGGGCATGTAAATTAACCTATAAATAAATAACATTATCAGATAGACTACTAGCTGTGCAGCCCTGGGCTGCTGGGGAAGGTAAGGACAGCAAGTGATGGTGCCTCCCGTGCTCTTTGCTCTGGAGCCCTAACAGCTGGACCTGTTGTCTCTTGAGCTTCACTGGAGTCTGAGGAGACACCATGGGATTATACCAATGAATTTGTCCTCCAGGCTTGAAAAATGAGGCTCAGAACATTTATAAGGTTCACTCAGCACTGAATTTCTCAGGCCGAGCTCTGAATTTCTTTGTCCATACTTTGGTACTGCAAAATAGATTTGTTGCATCTGGAAAAGGACTCATTTTGCTACTGGCCATGGGATACTTCAACATCATTAGAAAAGGAGCTACAGCTGAAAGGTGAGGAAAGTCCAGCGAATTAAAATGTTTAAAATAAAACAGGTTTTTAGGACCTAGTAACAGTCAATACCTCCTTCTGACTAGAATATGCTATTTTTATATACTCACAATCACTTACATTGTGTGTGTATATATATGTACATATGTATAGTTACTATATATTTTTAACTTATTTATGCTTAAATATCCAATTTTTATATATTTTTATGTTCACACATACTATACTAACAATAATTACTCGAAATATTGACAGGGATTTTTCTACTCAAAACATTCAAACCCACACTTTCACAGAACACAGTTAATTTGGCTGGCAATGAAACAACCAGAAATAACTTTAATTTCCATCCTTCTTGAAAATTTATAGGCTACTTCTCTCAAGCATATTTAGATGGAAAAGAAACTGATCTTTGGAATTTTGATCATTCTGACACACTGTATGAAAATGATCAGCAAGCAGCACTGTCTTAACCGAAACCTCAGGTCCATTCCTTTACTTGAAGTAATTTATTTATTTAAATGAAGATAGACAATAATTTAAAGTATTGTTGTTGTTACTATGATATGGTATCTTGGTTTGCACTTTCTATTAACACTGAAATTTTGACACCACCAAAATGTGACTTTTCACACCAAGATTTTTCTCTGCAGCACACTTTTATTCCAACTGCCCACTATGGCTTCCACAAGTCTTATGGAAAGCATCTGTTGATGTTTTCATAATCTTATGCATTTGTATGTCCAGACAGCACATCTTGAGAACATACTGAGCACAACACAAGTGCTACCACAGTTCCACAGGCAACAGCATCACAGTGCTTTTTACCACTACCAATGTACCCTAAGGCTAACTATCTTTGGGCAGGCATGGCTTTATGTGTAGTAGGCAAAAAAATACCCATGAGCTTCCAGGACATTTTATTTTCAAATAGTCAAAGAGAGAGCACAAACCTCCTAGTCTTTCAGTTCTGTGCCCATTGTAACTACTGAATTCTTGTCTTAACAATGCAGACACCTTCACAGACACAAACACCTTCACAGCCTTATGTGCCACTAAAATGAAGGAGCTAGAATTTCCCATTGCTAGAATTTCCCATTCTTGTACTATGAATGTGAAACTGTGTGTCAACATTTTAGAAACTGAATTTTTTTTCAGAATAAAAAAAGATAGTATTAACATTTAGTGAGAAGGAAATTACTTCGAAAACTGCTGAATATTTAAATCTGGCATTTTATATCTGCCTAGTCTATAATATGTATGTTTGATAAATAAGAAGTATCATTATAAAAAGCATGAATAGAAAAATTTTCCTCAGAGGACAACATTAAATACTGAATTTCTCATCTTAAACACAGGTATAGAACTCAAGCCTGTTAGGTAGTACAGTGCAGTGATCTACAAGAATGACCTTAAATGGAGATAAATAAATTATTCCTCTTATATAAAGTTTTTAAATATTCTAATTCTAAAAGTTGTGCTATAAATTTAGCAAAACCTACAATAGCAAAATAAGCATCTGAGTCCTAAAGCCTATGGTACAGAGATGATTAGATTAGATAGAAGACTATTAAAATTCGACATAGTGCAGAAACCCAAAAGTATGTTGCTGCTCAAGATTATTGCAGTGATTTTCTAATTAAGCAGCTTCTCTCTCTTTTCCCTACATCCTAAAATGCAAGAACCTGGTACTTGGAGATAGCATCTCCCTCTACTGCTGTCTGGGAGACCCTGGACCAAAATTTCTTGCCTTTTTTTCTGTCCCAGACTCCCAACTTTGCCTCATCTCTTCTGCAGAACCATCCCCTCGCTCTGCTCTCAGCAGCTCCCTGGCAATGTGCCCCAGGGTACATTTCCACTCTCAGAAGGACCCCAACTGAAATGAAGCTTGCCAAAATCAGACAGATAGTTTACTGAGCTTTCTCCCAGGGAACTGAGTTAGTTTAATGGGAATGATTGGTGAAGTCTACTACTTAATTACAATAATATTAGGATAAATTCTGCTTAATAGAGATGCTCACAGTAAGCACCAAGTAACTGAATTATTATTAAAAACCATTCAAAATGACCAGTGATAGTTTTAAAGAAATGTTAAAGTTCTGTTGTTTTGATAAACAGATGTCAAAATGAACCATGGGTATATGTAGTCTCAAAAAAGGGCTATAGTTAAGGAAGTGAGATTAAAAAACAAGACCAATTTTTTAGATATTCTGGAAATAAAAAAATAATAAATGTAGAAAAAAAAGGTAAGAATGAATCCTGTCTTATTTATATGTCCTTTAAATATTTAATAACTTCAAATGAAGGCTATGGTATAGTGTGCAGTACTAATACCAGTGTACTAATAGCATTTATACAGAAGTGAAGGATTAGGGTTCTCCTTTAACGTACCATGTTGCTTCATCACCCATCTGAGATCTGGAAACTACTTCTGGAAGTTGGAAAAAATGCATTTGGGTTTCTACAAAGCAGAGTGTTTATTCAGATCCTTACTACATCTTGCAGTCATATTATTAGTATGGTTTAAATGTGTGCAAATGCAAATAAAAGAACAGAAATATATTCTTTAAAAAAAAAAAGGCATCCAAACTATAATTGTGCACAAAAGTTTTAAAAATGCTTCTTCTGTCATTGGATTCTATTCAACTACATGTCTATACAAATGGGAGAGCACTTCGTAAAAGGTAAAGTAATGTGAGGTGATGTGTTCTCAAAAATCATTGCGGATGGCTATGTGGACATCCTGGCATATCTCAATGTTTAAAAATATTTCAGTTTGTAGGAAGGCCTCAAGTTTGCCAGAGGAGGTTTATACTAGATATGAGGAAAAGTTTCTTCACTTTGGCAGGCATTGGAACAGGCTGCCCCGAAAAACGTCCCCGAGGTATTTAAATGACACTTGAATGTGTTACATGGGGACATGATTCAGTGGTGAAGATAGTGCTGCTGGATTTACAGTTGGACTTGATGATCATAAAGGTGTTTTCCAACCTTAATGATTCTATGGTTCTAAGCAGCCAATCTCAACACACACACAGCACATCAGCATGTTGCTGTTGGGTGACATAATGTCCTGTCCTAAGTGCTGTGGCAATAACGTCTGCTTACGTTTGGGACAGAAGAAAGTAATCTTAAACTAGTGCAAAACATGAAGAGTCCAACAGTAACAGTAGTAAAAATGAGAAAGAAATGCTTTTGTAGTCACTTGACATATTTAAAGGTATAAAAGTAGTATAACCAAGATTAGAATCAAGGTTCATTACTCAGTACACTATTTTTGATAACTAAATATAAAAATGTGTCTGTGCTATAAAGATCCAAATTCTTCATTTGCAATTAAATATCAAAGATCAAACCTACCTTATCCCTTTCCATGTTTGAATAAGAGAAAAAGAAACTAAAGATTGGCTACAGCCTGACTGTGGACAGACTACTGTCTCTCTGTAGCCATGCAGCACCTCGAACAAAAGTACCCAGAAGATTAAAAGTCACTGTCTACTACAGACATGAGGTTTCTGACCTGAAGTGACCAGCCACAGATAAGTGAATGAATAACTTTACTGCATTTTCAACCTTGGCTCCTCAGCCCCTCACATGATACCCAGTCAAACAGTTCCATGAGCGTATCTTCCAGAGGCGTCTCTTTGGTGTGGAACCTCCCAGATCCCATTTAAGAGTCCCTGATGTGTCCCACTGCTTGCCTGGCCCAGCCCTGCACATTCTCCTCCTGTGGGGGGATTCTCTTCACAGCCACAATGAATCCTCTTTTCCTTATCAGGCTCATACAGGCCTGCCCTGCATGCTCTTTGCTACAACAAGGAGACGAGAATGGTGGGCTGAATATAGCTGATCATTGTTTTGCTTTGCAAAACCCTGCCATGGGCACAGATTAACACCAAAAACTAGATGGCAGCAGCCAAGGGAAAAGGCCTCTTGGAATGCCTCCACACTACTGCCGGAGCGACCACTGTTTGACATCCATCGTGGGCTACGTGGTTCAGTGCTGCTTTTGTTTCCATGGGCCTCATTCCCATCAAGCTGTCCCCTCAAACAAGGAAAATATTTACAGGTGAAAAAAGCAAATGAACAGCTTTTTCTTAACTAGGCTGCTAGCTGAGCCTTGAATTTGTATCTGCTTGCACCCAGCAACTCCTCTCTCAGTGATCTGTATGTCCAGTTAGAGAGGTCTTCTGCTCTTTTCACCTGCATGGTAATATTAGACTTGGCATTTGGGCAAACCCACTTTCCTGTCATAGACAGGAATCATAAACTAGGAGTCTGATGCATCAAAATATATTTCTATCTACTTGTGGGTACCCACAAACTACTGAATTTTCTGTGATGCAGAAAGACACAAATGTGGAACTTTCATGGTCAAATTGTGTTTTCTGCCATTTTACAGCTGAGTTGTCACCAGCTGTAGACAGCCAGTAGTATTGCTCAAACTCTTCACTGGTCTGTTTGTCCAAACAGCAAGTCTATATTAAATATCAAACAGAATCTGGAAACATGTAGACATGTTCATTTTCTAGACTTGAAAAGATATTCCTATGCATTTAATTTTCTAGGGACTATCCAACTATTATGGAACAGTCGATGTAAAGTGAAAGTAGTGGAGGGAAATGGAAGGCAATAAACTCCACACTCAATTGTGTTGACAAATACAAACTTTGCATGCAGCTGAGAGCAGGGGAGTTTTAACAGTTTGGCAAAATTACAGGTACAGATATTTAAAAGTATCTAAATAGGAGGTCTATCACTCAAAATATAATAGAAGTATCTAAATAGGTATCTACAAATATTTAAGAATGATATAAGAAATTTTAAGGTCAAACTGAAATAAAACGTAAATGCCTAGACAAGTTTTAAGCTCCAAGGCTCACTTGCTAAAAACAATGTCTTAAAATTTTCTGCTGGCTGCATTCAGATTGTTTCATCAACAGCAACAATAATAATAGCATACATTATTTCATAATGTAATTGTATGCAATTCATGACTATTGGCTAGACTACTAGAACAGAAAAATTAAGAACTTTATTAATCATTGAGCTCTTTCAAGTCTACCTTTAGTTTGAGTATTCTTCAATCCTGATGTGGACCTTGCTCTACTGTATTTCTTAAAAGTGCTGCAACACTGTTGATGATACCAACACCTGCTATTCATATTGCAACTGTGAACAGCATTAAAATAGTTTTTGTTCAAGGTACCCAATCTTCCACTACTCTGAGATGTGAGCTGCTAACATATTTCAAGACAGAAACTTGAAAGATCTAAGATGTAATTGACATCTGGCATGGTGACTCAATTAAATACCTTGCTGAATTAATTAACTTGCTCCATCTCATGAGCCAACAGCAGTGAGACTGTATTCAGCAACGCAGCACTGCTGGAAACAAGCAGCACTTCAACAGGATATTACATGTACAGGCTGCATCCAGTGCAGAGTGCAAGGGGAATAAGTAAACTCTCACTCTTACAGCTTGAATGAATCCTTTGAGGCGCTGTCACATTGCAAACACTAAACAGTACAATCAGGTAAGATACTTGTAGTCAGATACAAACATATTTCCCAATAAAGATAGTAGCAAAAATTATGATATTTACTCACCTGGGGATCCCTGAATTTTTCTTTACCTTCCTCTCTATACAAAAAAATCTACATTAAAACTATTTTCCAAAAATTTGATGTTTATAACAGTGCAATGTTTGAGGGCCTCATTCAGAAAAGAACTAAACCTGTTTTCAGCTGCTCATGTGAAAATTTGATTGAATTCTAGGGATGGGAGGCTACCCAAATGAGCTTTCCAAAACAGATATAAATAACCTAAGTAAAGAATCCCAATTCCCCAGATGAGCAACAGAGAACACGTACAATAGTGAGATAAGTAATCAAATGAGACAAAAAAAAATCATTAAAAAACCCAGAATCATTTCCAGAAAAAAGAAGATTAAAAAAAAGCCATGTAGAAGCTGATGCTGAAGTTTTGTTTCTTTAACAGCAAATTAAAGTTTCATCAAAGGTTTATATGTCTTCGCACAGAATTTTAAAGTAACAATTGTAGGATTACATGAAACATCTGATATTTGGGAAAAACAAAAAAAAAAACTTAGAATCAGAGAATACTTCAGGTTGGAAGAGATCTCTGGAGGTCATCCAGTCCAAAGTTCTGCTCAACGAAGGACAAACTTCAAAGTTAGAGGCAACTTCGAATTTAAATCAGAATGCTTAAAATGATACCCAGTTCAAGTTTGAACTTCTTCATAATGGAGTTGCTCAGGGGACAAAACAAAACAATATTTCTGAGGACTAAAATTCTGTTTAAAGGAACTTTTTCAGATTTCCAAATGTGTTTATATTTTTCAGGCAAAACAAAAGTAAAATCTTTCAGCTGTTAGTAAAAATAGACTTTATGATTTTGAATTTAACAATAAAAAAGTATCTTCCCACTTTAGTGAGAAAAAATGTCCTGAAGACTTTCACTGCACACCTCTGTGAACCACAGTGAGAAAGGTGTTCTATCCCACTACAATCAACAAATTAAAAGTCAGTTCTGCACACTGTTCAATTACCAGTTCATTAAAACCCAACTATCTTAGCTAAATGTTTTTGATACAGTAAAAGGGTTATTTGTCCAAATTTAAAAGAAATAACAGACCCTAAAACATGCCTGTGCTATTAAAGGAGAAGTAAGGGCCTGCTAAAGGAGAAGTAAGGGCCTGCTAGGACGGTGGTTACTCTACAAGTCCTTCATAATTTAAAAAAAAAAAAAAAGACACAATATGACTGGCTGCTGACATGTAGCAAATTCATCCTAAGAATATCTGGTAAGATTAATTTTGTAGAGAAGGGACAATCAACGTCACCTCCATACTTAAACATTATCTTCATGTTGTATATACCTGATGAAATGGTACAAGTGGACCACCATAGATTTCTCTTAAGTATGGATTCTGGACAGACTGGGAGCTACAATAAGATTAAGGTTTCTGTTACATGAAAGCCAATGAAATCAGTTATATTGAGATTTAGAAAATTATTTGAATTACAGGTGGTTGTCACATATGACCTTTTATGAAAAACATTTTGAGAATGAGGACAGGCCAATAATAAAATAATGAAGAAATAAAAATTAAATGGATGGAGAAAAGTAGAAAAGTTCAAATTTTCCAGATTTTTCTTTCTAACAATAAGATGCTTTGACTATGCAGTACTTTTGAAAATCTATTCTTTATTCAGGTGCCTGAATGGGAAATCTGATCTGGATTGGGAATACTGAACTCTTGGAAACTTAGACAAAGTTTCCATTACACTTTCTGTAACATTTTTATTGATTAATAAATTATGCTGAAGAGTACAAAATATTAAGATTCTAAATGTCTACTATTTCCTATATGTATACTATAATATACTATACTGTGTAGTCAGAATAATGCTTCAGTCAAATTTTAATATGCATATTTACAGAAAATAAATATCTCTCTCCTACAAAGAGAACTCCATTATCCAGACATAGGGGTTCTCCAGGGAGGAGTTGAAGACAATCAACTTCCCCCTTTTCTCCATGTCCACATAACCCCTCTCTCCCACTGTCCCAGGTGATCGATCAGCAACTCAGTGCTCCTCACTCTCTCCAGATCCCTCAAAGGCAGGATGACACCCAGAGCTGGAGAACACTGGGAAGCTCAGTTTCTACATTTTCAGCACATATGTGAGCACCCCAAATGTCTGTAATCCCCTCCTGTGAAACCATCCCAGCGTCTTTATGCTAAATGCATTCAATGCAAAGTCTGTGACAGCAAATAGTGATCCAGCTGCAGATAATGGCTCTTCAGAAGCATCCCACAGGGCAATGCATGTTCCAAGACTGTACTGGTTTCCTTCCTGATATTTTCAGAAAATTAATCTGAATTATACACAAATAATATTGAAGCTCAGACTTAAAACCAACACAAACAAAGATGAAATGAAGACCTAGAAATTACATGATTTTCAATGCACTGAAGTTAGATCAGCAAAGTATTACTTTTAAGTAAAATGGTCCACATACTTCCTGCAGTCAGAATTAAAAATGAGGCTAATTGAGAATATGTTATATGACAGGTGCCTTTTGATGCTTTCAAAAAAAAAAGTGAATTTTATGAAAGGTTTTGCTATGTTCAATTTCATTAAGGCAACTTTAATTAATTTTATCCTAAAATAATGTAGTTATTTATTTTTATGCCTTTCTTTAATATAAATTAAGTATTCAGCAATACTATAAAAAATTTTAAAAGCCACTAAAAAAATCAGATGTTACTACTGAAACACAACACCTTGGTTCAGCAAACAAGGAAGTGACATTTCCCTTCAGCAAAAGAACAAGTTAAACATTATTAACCTGTGCTCCAAATAACTTCATGTGGATGGTTGCCATAGATGAACAAATTGGAAAAGAGCCAAATACCACTGTCCGTTAAAGCTACCAATGCCTGTTTTCACAGGCTGCGTCTGAGGAGCAATTCAGGCTATTCCCTGAAGAATGACACAGTATAACAAAGGGAAGCATCCCGGAGTATCTACATACCACGGTGTTATTATTCAGATCCATCTTCCCAGTGAAAGGCCCCCATGTTGTTCCAACCGGAAGCTGCTGCCGGCTCTGAATCTTGCGCTCCCCGTCTTTCTGGACCACCTCCAACTCTCCTGCAAACAAAGAAAACAAGCAGTGTTGAGAGTACTTTCACTCATGCCTTGACAACAACCACCTCTGCCTTTGTGTCGGTTTTATGTGCAAAATGTTCTGAGGACCAATATAACGAGAATTAATTATGCTTGTCTGAAAAACAACTGATCTTGTCATCCTGCAAAGGAAAAACAAACCTTTTTCTCTTATAATTATATTCAAATTTGGTTTAGAAAGTCCCATGCCTCTCTTGCATCTTTTCACACACATTAGAGTTTGAAAGCAATTTTATTCAGAATAGTATTCCATAAAAGTTCTTAAGAAGTGCTGAGGAGGGGGGAAATGACAGCTGAAAAAGAGAGTCCAACAGCAGCCACACCTGCTGCATTAACCTCCTTGATGCATTTTGCTGCACAAGATCACATTTTGAAGCATGCAGCAACTAGAAATTTGAGAAACACACCATACAGCCATAAAAAATTCACACCACCTCCAAGATACTACTAAAAACATTTACTGTAATTACAAAAAGGATTTTGAACTGAGTTTGATTTTACAGGCAGTAACATTTCACAATTATACAAAAAAAATTTTAATTGTTAGCTTAATATAGTAAGGCAAAATAAGTAAAAGCAATGGCGAGACTGTATAATGATTTTTTTAAATGTATGATGATTTTTAGTGCATGATAATTTTTAGTTTCTAAAAAATAAATTTTATTTTTGAAAGTAAAGACGTCAAAATTAACACTTAAAAGAGAAATTTTAACTTAAGCTCACCTTAACTTCCCTGGATTTTCCAGTAAAGAGAAAGAATAAGACACAATTGATCATTCCCATGGAGGCAAAAATAAAATTCAGTCACCACATTTCCCCCCCCTGTTTTTTTACTTCATTTCAAGATTAAAAAACAGTCTGGACAACTATTCCTTGAAAGCAGTCCCTTCACTAAGCCTATTTTTATGAACAAAAATTCATTTAAAAATACAGCAACAGTTATATCTATATAGAGAATTTCTAACACTATTTTCTAAATAAATTCTGGTTTCAGACTTTCATAGTGTTAGGATGGAACAAGGACTGGGTGATTTGTACTTTTCCTGTTAGATCTTTGACTGCTTTTTTCCATGCTCTTACACATCCAAGCTTTGCCCTCCCTGAAGGCAGGCAAAAAAATATGTTGTTCTCAGGAGCAGCAGCGCTCACCTCAACTTTGCTGTAGTCGTGATTTTTCATGATCTGTTTTCCATGACTGCTAAAGCCCCTTCCTCCCTTTCCATACCAAACAGATGCAAAAGGGATTCCTGTCTTTCGCATCAGCACATCTCAACAACTCTCCCCAAATAAGGATGGTGCTTTTCCAGAAAAACAGCAAAGTCCAACTGTGCAAGGAGTCAATTCGCCCCAGATTTAGAACTGGTGGTTGTTGTGAAATGAACCTTGGGCTGAAGGAAGTGAGTAACTCCTCTTGGCTCACACGCAGCCTCCACAGACTTCCCCGAGCTAAGCATTCCCCTGGATGCCTGGATTTACATTGCAGTGAGGCTGCAAAGCTTTTCCCTGTCCACAGGGGTTAATCTTGACCATCTTCCAAAGAGAAGACTTGGCTCCAGCTTCAATTTTCAAGCACAGAAATCTAAATTTCACCTCTGAGCATTGCAGATTACAAAACTACTCTACGTAAAATCGTGCATCAGATCCTTCCTGCAAACTGGAACAAATCTAGGAAATAGAGCTGTATCAGTTTACAAAAGCTTCTCCCTATGTGGGTGAGTCCTCATCATGACAGTGCAATGACATTTTAAAAGGCAGGATATGAGCAGGAAAGCTTATGGATTAATTATATCTAATTTACACATGCGACATATATGTGTCCAAACAGAAAAAAAAAACAAAACCAAACAACCACAAAAGCATTTTTTTCTTCTCACAGTCACATTGTTACAAATTGTATGACCTTTAAAAATCTCTTTATATGTTAATTATGGAAGAGAGAAATTGCAAAGTAACATGTTTATCATTTAGCAATTCTGCAGCATTTTCTCTCTACATAGAGATGAAAACTGCAGCATTTGCTTGCTTTTACACACTAAAAAACAGCCATGTCTATGGACATGTCACATTTAACTGATGCCAGAGGAATCATGAGAATCTTTGAAAACCCTTTTAAAAAATAATTCAGCCTCCCTTTCTGCCACTGACATTTTTCATTTGAAAAGGGTTCAGACACAGTCAAACAGTGACTCCTTATCTGTACCTGTGGATTTACAAGCAGGCCTGTCTTTTAATGGATTAAGAACGACAAACTTAGGGCAGATCAACCAGTGATACCCAAAAAGCTACCAAAGTTTTAAGGTAAACATGATTATGTTTTATATTTTAAATAAAATTAATAACATGAATCTTTTACCTGATAAGTAGTTCAGATTTGAGGCAAGCATAAGAACAAGCATCTTTTTTTTCCAAATACAGTTTTTCCCTTCTGTTGATAATTAATTAAGTTACTATGGATTCTCTCTCTTATTCTCTTTTGTTAAAATTCCAAGCTGTATTTTAGGCAATATTCAATATGTATGAATACTTTGAAATGTACTGCTGATGGGTAATAATATGTACTGAATTGTACTGAAACTGCTGTTTCCCCATCCACTTAGAACCCCATGAAAGAGGAGTAGATTGCAGACAGGGTAACAAAATGCTTTGGTGCAAAACTTTTCTGTTTCTCTTCATTGCACTTCTCCAAAAACGATACATTTCTCTCTTGTCACCATGATCAGCAGCCATTTTAATGCTAGGGGTGAATGTCAGAGTTGAGAAAGACAATCTGCTTCCATGTTTTAGCAAAACGAGACAATCTGACTATGCTGATACAAGGTGTAGTACATTACAATTTAGTCCTTGGTGAAGATTTTTTTTTTCAGCTGAAAATCTTTGGGTTTTTAGAGGAAAAAAAATTAACACTGCCTGCTATTTTTCTGCATTTATTTACATTTTTCTCCTCTGAAATTTCCTATCTGGTGAATGGTACCACAACTGCAGCACACAGGGGCTCAGTCTCCCACTTGATGTAACTGATGAGGCTGTCCCCTGCTCATTGCTGACTTCCCAGAGGGATGCTGGTTTAAGTGCCATACCTGTGGCCCTAAGCAATATGAGACTTCAAGGGTGCTTGCTGGAAAATGAGAACCTCATCCTGTGACTCTTAATTAAAAGGGTTTGAAAAATGTGTCAGCAAGACAAGATTTTCCCTTTCAGCCTCCGAGGAAGTTCAGATGTAAATCTGAAGTGCTCTACAGCTACCATCCCCTGCACAACTGCTCAGAATCTTCACAGATTACATCAGGAGAAGGAAGAGGATCTAAGACTTTATTGCTGTATCACCAGTCACAGTAGGAAGTGTAAAGACTCAGCTGGTACTGACTCTTCACATATACTTGTCCATGGAAATTCCAACATGTGGGGAGAAAAAGAAAAGAAAGGATGAAAAACTGCTGCAGCTTCCTTTAATCCATGCTCAAATCCAAAGGAAGCAGAAAATTCTGTGCCAAACACTGCTAGGCGCTTCTTGTGATCAGCAATCACAACAGACCATCCCAGTACTGAATATAACCTTCCCTCACATAACAGCAAATTATAACAGAACTCCTTCATATCCCAGAATAAAATATGTGATATACTCATAATTTCCACGCAAAGCAGAGAAGCAGTTTTACTCTTTTCATCCTAGACTTGTCAGCTCTCAGACTGAAAAGGACAGCAAGTATAACAGAAGCACTCAGAAATATAAGTAGAAAGTGATGCTTTTAGTTTTTGTGAGTAAGGTAAAAAAATTACTTAAGAGAAATTCCATTTAGTGGTATTTCCTTGCTACCAAGCAAGTGGGTTTTTTGGGTTTTTTTCCCCAGCTTGTTCTTCAGGAACACACTTATTTCCAGCTTGCTGAGTAAGATTATACAAAATATTTGAGACACATAGTATGGGCTAATCAATTTTGGTAAAAGATAATGCTGTTAGTGCTGTGGGCTGTTTCTCTTATCTTGTTGATGTAGCATACTTTTAAAGTCTGTGATTACTCAAAGACTTATGATAGCTACACTGTAAAAGAAGCCTCAAGTCATGACTCACTAGTACAGCTACAAAACATCCCATGGCTTTTAAGATATTAGGCCACCTTGGTGGATAGAAAACCAGAATGAAAGTACTCAATTTAGGGCTCTTTTCATACATGCATATATTGTTTCAGGCATGCCACACTGGGCTTTCATAAAACAGAAGGTAGAGAGGTCAGTTTAGCTTTGTATTCTTTTGCAGCACAATCAGGATCATTTAAAAACCTCTCCACAAAACACAGTGTACACAGGAATCCAACAACAGCTTTTGGCCTTTAGGATTTGACCACAGTCTGGCTACCAGAAAAATTCAACTATATATCCTATTTATGAAACAAAATAACACTGGCTTTTAACCATCTACCTATATTCTGGATTAAGAAACAAAGGAGAATATATCTGAAGGTGAATGATGAACAGCTTTTGTGGGACAAAAAGAGAACTCCATTCAGAAATAACTGTATCCAGATTCATATGCATTTAACACTTCTAAGTAAGTCACTGATAGCTTTGGGCAGAAGTTGGTTTTGGTTGGTTTTTTTAAAATTGAAAATAGCTTTCTAAATGGAGTCGGTTCAAAACAATGAGTAAGCTCTTCCTGTGCTATAATTAGAGACTGATTATTTGACATCATGGGACTCTACCAATTTCCACAAGCAAATGGCTCCTTCTTTGCATATTTACAGTCCACAGCCACCTGGCTCTCTAATGAGTATTTTTGCATGGTAGAGAAATTGTTTATGTCGTTGTTTCAAATAAGGACTGCTCTGAAGTCAGAGCGAGCTAGTTAAAAACACTCTCAGAAGTTCTTCAGTGCTGCCCAACCCAGAACCCAGTATCTGCCTGCCATCCTATATGCAGAGGAAGAATCTGGAATTAATATTTGGCTGGTGATTGTTTCCATTATAAAAAAATAATATGTGTTCATTTGCACACAGCAATTCACTAACAGTGGGGAACTATCCCATTTCCACTTCTGTGATTCTTAACAAGGTACCTCCAATATTAAGTGTTCAAACATTTGTTTGGCAGACATAAACTGCATTATTGAGATACTTCCTGTAAATTCTCCTCCTTCAATTTCCAAGTCTCTGAGACATAACACACACACTAAACTACAGTTTTGAACATAAACTTGAAATACGACATTCTCTATTCAAGTACTCCAGTCAAACCCTGATAAATCAGGCTGGCCATGCAGTGATCTTATCCCTTCTGACTCTTTAATAAATCGAACCTTGTAAGTTCACGCTGTTGGAAGTTGTCACTAAATGAAATTGTGACCTTATCCGATGCGTGAACTTATCCTGCTGACAACTACATTTATTGTACGGATAAGCATAAGGGAAAAAAAGAGGCTTTCGATAATTGTGATCTTACCCATATGCAGCTCTAACAGATGGGATCTTTTTGATGTTCCATTTAATGATTTGTCTATGATGAGCCTCTTCTCAGCAAAAAAATAAATGTTCTTCATAGGTAAGTCGTAGGGGAACTGGTAAGCAGTATGAAAAGTGCACCAAGAGGAGTGGCTGACAGCAGAGAGTCAAAAGCTATTAGCTTAACACAAAGAGCTTTGAATTAGCTGGTAATTGCACTGCAAAAGATAACATAATGGAAGTGGTAGAACAGTAACATTCTCTTTCCACAGGACTCATTCAATAGTCCAAAACCCTGAAACAAGTAACTGTGGCTCTGAGGCAGTAAAACAAAATATGCTGTGCTATGCCACTTCATGATGAAGGAATGAATGAACAAATCCTCTACCAGCACTGACTAGAGGTTTGCCTCTGCTATTGCGGAAGAATGTTGAGTAACAGACAATCCACAGAAGCATAGAATAGATTGGGTTGGAAGATACATTACCTTAAGGGTAATCTAATCCTACCTTCCTTACTGAGCAGGAGCACCTTCATGAGATCATTCAGAGCCCTGTTTAACCTGACCTTGAATGTTTCTGCGATGTGATATCCACCACCTCTCTGGACAACCTGTTCCAGTATCTCACTACCTTCAATTTAAAAATCCCTGAAAATGGCAAAGCATCTCACATTACTGCATTTGCCAAGGATTTAATACATCATGTTACCTAATTCTCACAATGGACATTACTGTACCCATTCTGCAGTCAGTGTGCTGACTCCAGAGAGAGAAGACCTGGGCACTGTCAGGGTACAGTCTGTTTTGCAGCACTACAAGTCTACTGTGGGATACAAAAATTGCAGTTATCTTACTAGAAAGAAACACATACACATGAGACAAATTTACACTGAGTCCAAGCAGTAATGGACTAAATTACAGGCAATCTTTGAAAGAAATTTTATCATTTGCTTTGTGATGAAAATGGCATTCTCAGGGGTCTTGGCAAAACCAGACGCTATTTATGCAAAGGCAAAACTTAATTTTGCTTCCCCAAGATGGGGCAGGACAGTGTTAGGACAAGAAAGACAGACGGAGGAACAGATTCGGGACTGGAATGTGAAAGAACAGCTCTGGACCGGAGTCACCCTGGAGGGAAAGTTGTTATTCTGCTGCCACTGAGGAGGCAGAGAGCTTCTGGAAATAATAGCCGTTCTTCTTTTCTGAAGTTATTGAAACCCACCAGCAACTCCTTCCCCCAGCCCTGATCCTTCCAGCACACATCCCACTTAAGGACTAGAGTTAACCAAACCTCTTTGCCATGAGGGAAGTAGACACAAGAATAGGCCACAGGCACTTATGGCTCTAACCTACTGGTCTCCTTTGTCTATGCTTAGAAGCAGGTCTAGATAGCAAATACCATGCAGGAGAAGCTCCCACAAGCTGTTTCATTCCTAACTCAGCTGCCTAACATTGCTGCATCTTGACAATGCTCCCACAGGGCAGCTGTGTACTCTAGGTAAGGATGACAAATGAAAAGGCTTCTCTGTTTTCTATAACAAAAAAACTTGCTGCTCCCTACCTTTCTTTAGAGCCCTGAAAGTCAGAAGCAGAGTTTCTTTATCTCTTCTACCTGCTACTAGTACTGCAAATGGCAGAAAGTGCAGGTGCTATCCTTATCTGCAACAGTGCTGTCCTACATCAGGCAATAAAGGAAGGGACAAATATTGTGAAACTGAGGATAGGGAAAGCCTAGGCAAAGATTTTCAGAGAAAAAAACACAGAAGGATGGGGCGGAGGGAGGGAGAGGGGTGAAGAAATAAATTTATGAAACTAAGCAAGAGAAAAGAAGTCTAGGGGAACAGCCATTTGAAGATCCAAGTTGGGTCTGACCAGGATACAAAGAAAGCACCTGGAAAAAGAGGATCGTAAGATATTCAAGAAAATTGGGATGCAGGAAACTTGCCAGAGTAAGAAACATGTATCTCCAAATCTGAAATACGAGAGAAGTGCATGAATTCCCATTTAGAATAAGAACGTAAACACTATCATTCTTTTTTAGCCAAGGTATCTATGTTATTACAGTGCTTAATTCATAAGCTAAAATAAAATATTCTTATTCTAATTGCTGAGTGAATGCTGGCTAAATTGAACAATTGAATTGTGCCTACATTGCACCCACTAATGTGATTTCACCTGAAATTTGGACAAACCTATTCTCTACATCCAGGTAGCCAAGTTACCATGAGCGCCATAAAAATTCTTGAGAAAAAGTTTCATTACAGGTTATTCAGTTTACACCAGGCTCCAGGTGTGCCCACAACACTGACTGGTAGACCTGACATAGGGTATGGGTACATAAACTGCTTCACATGTACAACTGAAATGCAGAGGTAACTTCATTGATGCAAAAGTCTCTTGCAGCACAAGCATAGTTTTCAGAAACTACTTTTAAAAGAAGTGACTGATACTTCAAATTCAAAAATTCTCTATTTGTAGATATATTTGAGATTTTTAGTGCTCTATTTGTATTCAGTTACATAAAGTAAATACAAAAGGAAAAAAGTTACCTTCTAATAGTACCTCACACTCCCAAAATCTACAGAATTTAGCAGGAATACAGGATCACATTAGAAACAGCACCACATCAGAAAAACATTGACCTATGGTGGTGAACACAATCTGCTTCAATTTGAAATGGAAATGGAGCTTCTACATTTGAGGGAAATGGAAGGGAGGGCAATTAACTGAATAAATGTTAACAGCACATAAATTGAGTATCTACTAAAGAAATGGAAATGACAAACTAAATAATAATATATCGTCATGTATAGTATAAAAAAAATAAATTAAGGCTCAAGATGAACAATTACAAAAAGTAGTATTTTTTCCCTGGAAGTCAGAAAGGAGGGAGTACCTAATGAACACGGCTGCTAGAATTTTATTAGCTTTTTTAGATTTTTACACAGCTCTACAGACTTTTCCTTTATTTGGACTGGCTCACTGAACTTACAGAAACATGCTCAAAGGAAAAAAAAAAAAAGACACAGAAGTAGAAAGAAAAATATATTTACTCAATATATGCCAAAGGTTTGTTCACTTGTTTCAGAGTCAAGTCTCACATATAACAAATACTGTGTTTATAACATCTAGTCTAAAGACAGAGGCAAAATATACCAAGTCATCATGGCAAAATCCTGATCCTAAAATGAAATAAGAGGAAAATATCTTTAGTTTTCAAGTTTACTAATTATAAAGACAATTTACCCCTCTGTTTTCTAACCCCACAGGAAGAAGAAGAATTTTTTTTTATTCTTTTTCTAAATAGTTTTCCATCTTTGCATAGTTAAAGAGGCTTGTTGCTGCCTCTATGTGTTGCCGTAAACCTGGAGTAGAAGTACTTGAAACAGTAAAAAAAAAAACCAAAAAACAATACCCCAAGAGCCCTCCCTGCAATTCTCTATGAGAGGAGTACTGTAAGCTGCATTCTCACATGGCCAGTCCATAGTGACAAACATGATTCCCAATTATACTGTAACACTGCACAGACCCAGCAGGATGAGCAGGTCCTTCATCCCAGCTACTTGTAGCTTGCACAGCTTTGCTCCCTTTCTCTCCATCACAAATACATGGGATACTGAAATGCCACACTTGGCAAGAGCAGGCTGACGATATTACTGAAGAAGGTTTTCTTGATAAGATCATCATCTGTTTCTGGATACTCCTGGGTATGCTCCCTCCCTCAGCAGAGGAACAGTAGCCCCTGATAAATGTCCCTTTGTGAGCAGATTCTCCCTGACATATGCAAAAACATTTCAGTTCTGAGTCTCTCTGGTTTTTCTTTGCTTCATATAGCTGAAATACATTTGCAGGTTTATGGAGCATTGCATGTAAAACAATAAAAAGTTGGGCACAACTGAAATTACAGCTTACATAACTCGGACGGAAGTCTTTTCTGAAATAGAGGCTATTCTACATGGGAGAGAATGAAATATTTCACCATCACCTACACCAATCTTTCCTTAGGAATTTTTGGAATCCTTTTACCTAGAACATGCTCACATTTTATTTTTTATAGTATTATTTATGCAAGTATGTATGATATTTACATAAAATAAATCATAGACATTTGCATGTTTACCCAATATTGTTGAATTTCTTTATTATTTGGAAAAAATGAAAAATGCCAATGCAGCCTATGTTGCCAGTGAATGTAAAAAGTTACTGAAGTGAACCTATTATGAAGACTGCTGTATTAATATTGATGTAAAGAAATATATTATATGAGCAAAAATGTTTTGAAAAGAATTCTTTTTAACTCTAAATGCAAAGCATGAGATCATCTGAGACTGTATCTGTGGTGTCTTCTCAATTTACAATACTTATGCTTAGATATAGAAGGATCTATTTTCATCTCTCATTTGTGTAACAGCAGATAAGTTATTTGCTTTCTATCAGATATGCATACTCAGAGCTATGAAGGCACTGCTTTGACACCAGTATCTAGCTAAAAGTACATGAGCCAAACTCTCCAAATGTCTTGGAAGCAGATGCTTTAATATGATTTTCCTATTTCCTTTCAGTATTTCCAACAAAATTCTGAGAGTACCAAGAAAAAGACAAAAACCTCAATAAAGACTCAAATTCATCAGTATTTAGTGTAACCATCCAACAGATCTAGTTATTGTTGAGATTAGGAAAGTGAGAGGGAGACAGGGACAAAGGGAGATTGAATGCTATGCTCCACTGCATGCATGCAATATATAGTCACATCCATTATAAATACAATTTATATGAAAAGCAACATTATTATAAATAGAGATAAATCTAGTATAAGTGTAATGTACAATATCAAGATTCAAATTAATAATTCCTTTGCACTTGCTGAGGATGGCCATGCATAACAGACACATAGCTCTGCACTGCTCCGGCACTCATGAGTTACGTGCTTATCTACATCTTCTATGATCAAGTACCAGCAGTGACCAGCAGAGCTTTTTAACACAGTGCCAGACAGGAACTGACTGCTGGGTTTGGACATGGACCAGAGTACCCTTCAATGTCTCAGCCTGGACTATCACACTGCTTTCACATGCAGCTACCTCTTAGCACAGCCGAGACTTTGAAGCCGATATAAAGAGCGATGCTCACTTATACAGCAGACTTGTAACTTTGAGTGAAATAAACCCTCGAACAGAGATTGAGCACAAGTCCTGTGCACTGCCTAAATCCTGCTCTGAGGCTTACATAAGACTTAAGTGGAATACTGGTCTTGTGGCAGCTTTCTGTACAGGAATGATCTTGACCTTCATATGAGTAAGTCTCAGGGCATCATGTGTGTAAAGCATATCCCAAATTGCTTTGCCTTACCACCTTCCCTTTTACAAGCACAGGCTTTGAACACCCCATTGCTGCTCGGACAGATCCAGTGACTGGGGAGCCTGAGAACAAGAGCCACAACTGACACACGTTCTGTGTCAGCAGGATTTAGACAGACTGTCTTTCTCCCAGAGAATGACCTCCTGAGACTGACTCTTCACAGCTTAGACTTTACCTCTGTAAACTGTGACTGAGAATAAGTCCACATACTCCATGGCCTTACTAGAAATTTCAGTCTAAATAAGAAACTAAGGGTGTCAGAGGAAGTCAGTGCTAGTGACAGGAGCCCTAACTTTCCCTGACAGTTGCTATCACTGCTTCTGAAAACACAATACTTAAAATAAACTCATTATTTTGAAGAAGTAGGAAAGTATTTCTGGCAAAGTATAGTCATGAAAAAGGCAGTGTCAATAGTGATCTAAAGAATTATAATTCAAAATATATCTGGGCAGCAAAATTATTTTGTCACTGACGCCTTAAAACTGCCCCTACATGATGATGTTTTAAAAATACTAATGCCGATTTTTAACAGCTTCTTATTATCCTGCAATAGTGACTTACTGTAAGAATATAAGAAGTATAGCCTATTATTAAATATATAGAGTTAAAATGGTTAAGTACATATGAAATTATCATATTGAAAAGATGCAGTTTTAAATCTTTATTCCCCTGGTAATCAAATCAGCACTTTACAAAATCATATGTCATAGCATAAAAATTCCCCTAAAAATCGGCTCCTCTCTATCTCCCCATTAAAAAAAAATCACATGCATAAATGCAAAGAGAAAATTTCTATTTTAACTGACGATTCCTTTGATGTACATAGATACTTTTCAACTTAACAATTGCTTTTTAATAGGTACAGACAATTTGCTGTAAATGGAATCCTGGAGAAAGACAGTTTGATTCTACCAGTTTCTTTCCTCATATGTTTTCATCTCAATTAGCAAAGTACAGTAACAGGATAAACAATGCATTAGCTTAAAATGAATAGAACATCTAGACAAACAAATCCTACTTTGACATAACCAGTGCTGCAGTTAGTGGTTTAAAAAACCAAGCCTTTTAGCATCAGAAAAAGCTTGAACTTCATGAACTTCTTTTTTATATTCCAGTACCTCTCCATAAAAGCTAGCTTTCTACCCATCTCCTGTCCCCTGGACACTGCTTCCTTGGGCAGTTCAGCTGCCACTTGCCCTCTCCCCATTGCCCTCTGTGGCTTCAGTGCTCCTCCTCTGTCCTGTGTCACACCCAAGCTCCCAGTGACCGCCTCCAACAATGTCCAGAAGCAAATGTCAGAAAAGCCACGAGAGTAAGGCACATATGTTCTCTTTCACACAACTGATTTATAACTTTGTCTTCCCCCTGCTGATCACAGATCATCTGCCAGTCAAGCCTAAGCTGAAACTAGAAGCTTTCAAGTTACAGCAGAAGCATTAAGGTCATCATGAAATAAAAGAAAACTCCATGTTCATAAACTTCATACTGACTTGAAGTGAATAAACACGAAAGTATTGGAGGAAATAATACTACACTTGAAGGAAAATATCATACCATGCTCTATACAAGATTTACACTTTTCCACATTTCTCATAAGCATTTATAAATATGTTATAATTCTAATTAAATAAGATAACTTCATATAAAAAAATAAAATAGAAGACATTTATGGCTGGGTTGTAACATCAGCACCTTAACTTACACATATGTGAGAATATATGTATAAATTAACACACACATCTTACAAAGTCTTCCACTGTGCCAAATACTGCCATGATATGTTTTGGTACTTTCTATATGCTTATGCTGCCTTGTCCTCTTGACAACCAATAAAAAATACTGGAAATTACTTTCTTAAATGAAAGACAGATATTCAAAAACCAGTACCAAAGAAACTCCTATAAACAAGTAGCTCAAGCCTTTGTGAGTACTTTCTCATGCATATCATAATAAATGTTCCAAGAAACTATCAAATGAAGAAGATGAACAGACTTTTAGAGAAGGCCAGTCTTGTGAAAAACATTTTAGTTACAATCTTTGAATGATCTGGGCTTGGTAAATTGGATCTAAGCCTACCTCCTATGGGACATCCAGTATCACTCATAATCTCTCTGTAACTCTGGAAGTAATAATAATTCCCTTTTTCCACCTTTTATTGACCTGTCGTTTTAAACAGCATGCAATTCAGAGTGGGGACTGTAACTGTGTTTGCATAGATAGTCACACATATAAAAAATGTAACACAGATACACAGATATATATGACAGACAGACAGACAGAGGTAGATCCATAGATAGATAGATAGATAGATAGACAGACAGACAGACAGATAGATGGATAGATAGATAGATAGATCTGTATATACAGACACAATTTTTTTTAATCTACAAAGTAGATATCTAGGGCAAGAGGATCTGTGTCAGTAGAAATCAACAGCCTCTACAGGATACTGTAATACACACAGCAAAAAAATAATGTATCTTGGCATTCTGAAAGGAATGCCATTTTCAGATATTCTGCATCTTTTTAGTCTCTGGCAAGTAGGCTTGCAAGTGGGGGTTGATATGTTTCTGATATGTACTCCATATCACCTTTTGGAACAGTTAAACAATGCTCAGACCCCCATACTCACTGAATAACAGGAAAAGACAACCAGAGAGAAAGAAACAGAGGACTGGTTTCAAATATAGTACTTGATATTTGAGGTCTTTGCTTTAATTTGATTTTGGAATTTACCTAAATTCAAACATTGCATGCTTTCACTCTTGAAATTATTACAATCAACAAATTTAAGTAGGTAAGAAAATATTTATTTATATATTGCTTTTTTTATCTTAGATACACTCAAAAAATAGCAAACCCCTTGAAATGCTGAGTTCAGTTGTTCCAAAAACAAAGAAAGCAAACCATTTACTCCCTCCTTCCATCACCAAAGAACACAGAGAACATCTTTTCTAGTTTATTGTCATCTTCCTACAAATATTTACACCAGTTAAAATAATTTCAATTTGAGTGGCAGCTGACTTCAGTGCCATTCCAGGACAAATGTATCTTTCTTTTACATTCTTGGATCCAAAGAGTTTTACAATCATGCACTGTTCTTTGACTTTTTTCTCAATCGCCCATTTAAACAACTCCTGAAAACTAAACACTGGCACTGTATGCAATAAAATTGCTGTTTCTCCTTGTCGTGCACAAATGAAATAAAACCTCTTAACAGCAAATCAATGTCTACACTTTTGAATGAGTATAATTATGGCAGGAAGAAGCAGGCAAATCAATATGAAGGCTGTGAGTGGAAGCTTTGTCAGTCCTTTCCAGTGATTGTTTACATTTTCCACATTCACAAAGTACTGAGAAAAACAAAACAATTCTGTTTGAAAGCTACAACACAGACCTCAAAGCTACCTTATCAATAGTACACTTCAGTATCCAGAAAGCTTTAAGTATTCTCAGGGAGAAACAGAGGCATCACATCTCACCTGTCCTCCACCATGAGAGCTTGGTATAAATAGTGTAGAATTTAAAAGCACTACACAATAAAGATACCAGTGTCTGACAAAACCATTATTTCACTGAGAGGTATGATACTTCCCTCCGAAAGGCAATAAAAAGTAAATTCTACACTGCACTGTACATAAAGAACAGTTAAAATGAAAAATTTGTTGTATGACAACCCATGTTGTTAACAATATAGGCAGATCAAGATAAGTGGGTGGATTTGGATCATCATCAGAAGACACAAGGCCATATTTGCCAGTCTATTATGTCATGTTTCTTGAATTCATGATCCTAGGAGTGCAATAACTTTTTATGACATGATGGAGAAGTTACATTTTATACATGCTCCAAATACCCGGGCAAGATAAATGAATTAAACTCAGCAACCATATTGTATTTTTAAAATGTTACTGGGTAATATAGCATATGGATAATTCCTAAGTCTAAAGCACATAAATCATCAGAAAATAGCAATGAAAAGCACACTGTGATTGCCAGACAACTTACATCAAATTAATCCCTACCTTTGTAAACCAAAACAGCAGGAAAATAAGAAAATACAAAAAAAATATGGTAAAGAGATTGTTTGTTAAGTCAATAGGAGCGCACACAATATTTCTGGAACTGATTATAGACTTGAAATCCTATCCTCTTCCAAAAATGGTTAAACTCATTCAGAAAGGCTATACCATTTTAGAAGCAATGGTTATTTATATTTCACTTCAATCATTCATACTCAAAACACAGGTAGATTAAAAAAAAATTAAAAAGAATAATTTTTAGATAAAATTATGGTAAAGTTGATATAAGATGCCCCATTTAAAAAAAAATAACTTTTATTATTTGACCAATTATTAGTTTCTTTGATGTAATTGCATTTATCTTTAGTCACTGAAAATGTATACAATATTGCACATCCAAACCTATGCTTTAACAATATGCTAATTATACAGTTCAGATGATCTGGAAAGAAATCCACTTTGCACTGATGATATAAGGGAGTGACAGTACAATTTACATTAAGAAATGTTTTCTCATTTTTCTCAAAAATTGGTTTGCACTCAGCCGGAGAAATCTAAATTCGACCAACAGGCATCCCTCCCTGCTTCTCCATGGTTACAAAGTAACATGACAATCTGAATGACGGAATAGATGCACATAAGAATGGGTTACAAAAATTCCTCTGGACACAGGTACATAGGCAGTCAATGTTTTCTTTTGTAATCTGATTAAACAGATGATTATTGTAAAGAACAATATTGCAATGCTAGTAGCAGACAATGCTCAGTGACATTATTACAAACATTTTGAATTACGTCTTCCAAATTGTCTAAATTATTCCCCAGGGCTGCTGGCCAGTCCACATTCCTGACTTTATGGGAAGAATTCTAACTGAGAGGCTGACATAGAGGTTCCCCTTTTGCCTAGAGCTTTCTTCCCATACCTCTCTTCACTCCAAGTTTGACAGTAGTGTACTCTGATGTACTTTTGGCACTCATTTTTCTGCCACTTTAATATCAACCTGCATAGGCAGAGCTTGAAAGAGAGTAATTGGTTCATTGTGATTGTCCTTTTAATGTTCAAGGGACACAGCCTGCATCGACTGGGAGACGGCACAGTGAGAATCCTGATTCCTGGCACCCTGCTCTTCATCAGCCACACACATCTAAGCACATGGAATTGGAGGGCTAAAAACAGTCTTGATTTATTCATTTGATTCAGAGCTATCTTGCCAGATATATTATGAAAAAAATCCATACCCATAATTTATCCTCAGACTGATACATTTCATTACACTGTGGATTCATGGGGAAACACAAAAAAATTAGTTTCACAAGCTTTTGGGACCCATGTAGCTTTACAGATACAGCTGCACCAACACTGAAATCTAGTCACATTTTATGAAATATTAAAACTATACCAATGCATGATAAGGATGAACTAATGCAGTGTAATGATGTGCCACAGATAAGACTAATTAGTATTTTCTTGGAGACAGAGCCTAAAAGAGTCTGGCATTTAGAAGTGCAGATCCAGAATTGTTCAGGATTATCAGCAATAGTGGACAGAACAGAAAAAAGATCAACAAGGATGGATTTGAGAAAAAGATTACAGACTATCACACTAGCCACTTTTTATTTAATAAAGGATGTTCATTAAAATAGTTCAGAGTCAAATTATAAAATATTTAGAGTCAAAATACAAAACATCAGACAAAACCTGGAATTTCTTCAGGCAACCATTTCTTCTTTAGAACACCATCTTCAAATAACCATTTCCTGGGTTTTGTATGTATTATACACATATTTCTCACAGGCAGGAATAGAACCTGAACACCAAATTAAAACCAGCATTATTGGAAGACTTAACAATAAGTGTGAAGACAGAAGTGTGTAAGACTGAGGATAAAATAAATCAATCATAATATAATTCCACAAAAAAAAGATGAAATGTTTGTATTATTATGAAAATTAATACCAAGATTTTAATTGATATCAGCAGGTTTCTGCAGCTAGACCCTGCATGTTCAAAATGATGGTTCAGTGCAATTTTGTACTATTTCTAAAGAATGTTCACCGCCACCAATTCAGCCCCCTCTCAGCAGTTTATACATTTCCACTGAAAACTGAAGTGCCTGAAATGACTCTCTGCAATTACTTCCTTCTTGCACAAATATTTTCAAAGGCATTTTTGAATATGCAAAAGTAAGTTTTTACAGGTACTGTTCTTCTTTTTTAAAAAAAAAAGAAAGCCACAACAAATGTGCAACTCTGCAGTGATTTTCTCTGGAATATGTTAGGGCGATAAATTGTGGACTCTGGAAAAAAAACATAGAGGAAATGAATGGCAATCTGAAACACACATAAAAATTCACTACACTAGAACATTTCAACCTTATAAAAATAAAGCATTTGAAACTATATTTTGATTTTCAGATCACTGAAATTACTTCACAACTACAAAATGTTTGTCCAAACTAGGATAATATTATCGCTTTTTAAATAAAATTTTCTGGAAGAAAGTGCTTGTGTTTTTCATGCAGAAAAAGTAGTTGGTTTGTTTTAATTTTCTCCAGGAGCTCAGGATGCCAACAGCTTAACAGCCACTGACAGCTTAACAGCCCTTTCATTCTCACTCCATTCCACAAAACTGAAAGCCACCCTCTAGAAAACAGCAAATTTGATCAGTTTTTCAACCTAAACACTTCACTGTTTCAGGCTTCAAAGGTGGAAAAACAGCATGATAAATTAGACTCAGTATATCATGTCCCTGTTCACTTTCCTGGCACTATCTGCTTGAAGCTAAGAGAAGTCATAATCTTCCAGTTGCTGTATCATTCTCCTTCTAACGATACGAAAGCATGTATAAGATGAGGGTAACTACCAATAGTTGCCCTTGTCCCCTTGTTCCACTATTTTTTTGGTTTTGTTTTGTTTTTACAGAAAAGAATCGTAAAATGTTTGCAGGATTAGCAAAGATATTTTATTTTAAATCTCCATTTATAATGAAGTGTAATATTAAAGGTGATGGGAATTCTAGAGACAGCAAAAACATTTTAAATGCCCCTGTCACAGCAATTGTCTTGTGATTCAGGCCTTTGACACCACATACCTGAAAGCCTCCAGCACCTGCTTTTGAAGGCTTGACTCTTCTCTTGCACTAGGTCTGTGAAACAGAAGATGGGGAAAAGATGAATTCCCATCCGTAAGAAGGCTACAGCACCTGCATTCAACCCCACAATCCTGGCACTGTGCATGGACACATAGACAAATGATTACCTGATTCATGTTGTCCAGTTCCAGAAATGTAGGATGCAGTTGCTGTGAATTCTCTACCTAATACCTCTCCTTTTGTCATTTCTGCTGCACAACTGGCAGCCCACAACAGAAGAGTATCTGATGTGCTCCATCAAGTGAAATTCCCAGTTGGCCTTTTATCTCATGACTGTTGGACTCTGCACAAGTAATAATACAAAATATCTCTCACCTGCAAACTATTTACAACAACATAATCAATAATGCATTTCCTGTGATCTACCCTACTGTGCAAGAAAGTAGCATTCAATGTGGAAATATTTTAAAAGAAGAAATGACAACTAATTCCAGTCATCATGGTTTTTGCATGATTGCTTTCTCTTCTTTCACATATGTTTACATTCACAGCAGTTACAGCAAGACCATTCAGGAGTTCATTTACTCACCTACCAAAAGGCATTGCTAATAACAGAACATTTTCTAGGGTTCTGCCCAAGGGCTCTGGGGTTTAAACTGCTGTGTTGGCCTTTGCTCACCAATGGAGAAATGTTGCTACCAATTATTTTATCTCACCCACCCGGCATGCCTCTTGTACATAATGATATTTTTGAGGCTTTAAATCTCTTTGCTAAAGGCACTAAATGCTGGGCTTGAGGCTTATAACTTGTAGAAGGGAATACAGAGGCTGCCTAAATGAACACTGGCCAAAGAACTGAGTCAAATCCCTCTGAATTCACAATCCAAAGCACACTAATGGACAGAAGTTAAATGTATGGAACTTCCTAACCCACAATAGCATGTTCACATGTCCAAACAAATCATAATTTTTCCATATTAAGTGATTTTTGTTCTCCTGTGCTGCACATATTAATTAGAGAAAACAATTATGTTGTAAATTCGCTTATCTATTTGAAAGACAATTGGGAGATGGGCCAGAAGTGGGGAGAGGAGAAGGGTTATATGGGCTATTTACCCTTGCCCCCACTTCATATTTTGTATTGCATATGATTAAAAGTGTAGGAGGTAAAAAAAGGGGGCCCCAGTAACCTTTTCACTCCTTTTCCCTGGGAGCATGTGGGTGCACAAGAGTGTATGCACTCAGGCAATGTAGGAGTAAAAGCTGTATGTGTCTCCATTTCCTTATCTTTTTACCTTGTCTAATGTTTTGTGTTCTATCCACCTAACACACCTCTGGTTATCAAACCTCCTTAGTGTTACAAGGGTAGAACTGTCCTTTACCCCATAAACCAAAAAGATCATTCCCACTACAGAGAGCATCAATTCTTTTTCTCAAGGGTCCTTTGGTTTTCTTCTTCCTTCTCATTCATCTAAAGTTTCACTTCCTCAGACCTCTTTCCTGGTTTCCACAATAACAGAAAACTCTAAAATTAAGAGTTATTGTAATTACCCGAACAGTACCATGGACCCTGCATTCAGTACATCAACATACCGTATACTACATGGAAATCCAATAGAAATTCTTTTTTTTAAATCTTATTTTTGCTCCTTACATCCAATGTATTATAACTGCATGTTGTAATAAGTAGGTAAAATGGAATTCAGCAATCATGACCACTTTAAAGCAAATAGATAAAAAAGTGTATCCAGCTCAAGTAGCCACAAACATCACGGCTCATGGCAAAATCAAGTAACAAAAGCATGTTTAACTTCTAAACATATGCTTTCGAAGCTCTCTAGGTAGATTATTTTGTTTCTCTTAAGTTCACTTTCCCTTTTACATTCATCCCTTCTAATTATCTTTGCATGACTTCTGTCTCAAAGACATTTGCAATTCCTTCCAACTTCTTCATTCATATGCACTTTATCCCAGTCTTCCAGATGTCCTTCAATTCTGACAACACCCAACTTCCTTGTCAGTAATACTTTTAATAAACTGTAATTTAGAGAATGTTATGTATATACAGCACCAGACCACATTTTGACTGTCTGGTATCACTCATGTCCAAGCACTTAAACCTGATTCATCTGTAGAATAAAACTTTGTGTACCAGTTTATCAATATTTGACTATAATCTAAAGATTCTAGATAAAATTCTAAATAATATGTATTTCTTAATTTTCTATATTTATTAGTATTCACTCAATTTTATAGTGCTCTCAGAAAAAAAAAAAATCTTTGCAAGATTTTTCATCTCCCTTCCTTTCATCTCTTCATCATAAAACTGTCCTTTGTACAGTCTGTAGCCATTGTACACTCTTTACAGACTACTGAAAACAATTTAAGCACTAAATAAAATAATTTTTGTAAAATACAGTAAAGAAGCTTTACAAAACATTTGTATAAAAAACAAGAAATTTTATTTTATAAAGAGCTCATATTTTTCATATTCTTGGGCAAACAGTAAATTGAATCCTACTTTTAAATTTCCATTTTGTGTTGGACTTCCAAACAAGTGAGGAATCTCTATAATCTTCAAAAGGTTAGCATAAGGATTCCTACAGGTCACAATTTCAAATGGATATTGTTCCCAGCTATCCTGGTAAGAATATGTGGTAGACTGAGCAGATCCAGGTCAGACTGTCCAACAGATTACTCTTCTTTTTTTTTTTAATCTTAATCAAATTAAATAAGTAACATCAACAAGTGCAATCAAAGAAAATACTGATCAATTACATCTGCTCTATGTAGGCCAATCTGTTCATGCAAAGGTGCTAAAGTACCTCTCAGCTCTTGGTGACACATGCTTTTCTCTTCTCATTTATCTATGCACTATATGCTAAGCTAATGTTATTCTGATATCCCTACTCTTGTATTACAAATTTTGGGCTGTCTGTCCATGCTTCAAACCACTGTTCAAGGCCACTGAGTTGTCACAAGTTTTACACTTACTTAGATTTATTCCCTGTTTCAATTCTGATAACAAGAACCAAACACCCACGAGAAACTGCTTTTTAACCAGGAAATGTACCACAGTGGGAGTATGGGGCTGCTACACCTACCTAAGTATCTGAATTTTGATGCTACAGTTTTCTCATTTGCTGTTTACTTCATGTCTTCAGAAAGAACAATGAATGCTTTTGCATTTCAGACTCATATTTTTACTCTTCCAGAATGTAATTATTTTGGATTCCTGCCTCCTTTCCCAGAACCTCACATCACCTAGCCTGAAGATAGCAATCAAATTTTGAAACTGTAGTATCTAAGTTACTTTGTCCAATTTGCAGTAAGTTGAAATTAATTTCAAGTCTTAAAAAATTATTTTTAATTATTTTCAAGGCAAAAATTACTTTTAGATTTTTGTGTCGTATTGTAGTCCTCTTGTCTTTGTTACTTTTCTATAACTTAGCATGATGCCATGTGTACAGAATTCCCAGCAGACCTCAGCAGACATTTATAGGTTAATACATAAACCATACAGTTATTGATTAATATGAGAACACACTGCCCCACTGACCCTTGTCCTTTGAAACAAAGACTGTTTGTGCAAAGGGATGAGGGATTTTTTGGGTATGCTGAATGTTTTCACTTACCATTCCAATGCAAATAAAAATTCAATTACTATGTAATCCCACTGTTTCAACATCAAATTTTAAATCAAGAGATTTTCTTAAATCACAATTAATAAAAGTGCAGTTTTTATAAAAATATGCTTTGCAGTTTCTAAATAGCAACAGATGGTTGTGTCTTCTCCTGAAAAATATGGAAATAATGTCATGCATCTCAGAAACAGTCCATCCATGAGTTTGTGTTTCAAAAGGCTATGATAAAAGACAACGTATCTTCCAATAGATTACCAAGTGAGTATGAAAGAGAATAACACCAAATGAACTTTTTTATTCCAAATTTCACACCCAGTCATCATCTATATAATAAAATATTCATATCCCTGTATTACTTCAATTTTAATTTCTTCAAAACAATGATCCAGTCAGTAGCAAATTCTTCTCTGCAATATAAGAGAAATCATAATTGGTTGAAAAAAAAACATTTGCATGCCAGGCACAGAACACAGTTACACATACACAGGATTTTATGCCCATCATCATTTGGTATTGGGGTAGTAGCACATTATTAATGTGTGGGCTTTTTATTCATTATTAGAAGTCTGTTGTTGAAGAAGGTAGTACCAAGTCCTGCAGGGAATGTCACATATCCTCTAGATGCCTCTGGAGATTAAGAACAATGTAACTCTGAGCAGGATCCATTGTAAGGAGTCAATCATTTTATTAGCATTATGGCTGTTCTCCAATATTTGTTCTGTTTGATGACAAAATATCTTTCTCCCTGCAGTCTTGACTCAAGGCTACCCTTCACGTGCACACTAAACTTTATTTTCTCTTAGAAGTATTTCCATTTTGAGATTTACCTCTGCATTTTAGCAGTAGTATTCACTTTTGTTAATATTTCAGTTACTTATACCAATATGCTGCAATTCTGTAATATTCTTTGATACGTCCATCTTAGAAATTGATGTGGGCAAAATATTGAGTGAAAGCCACACAACTGAACTTCCACTATGGAAATGTCATTCACAAAGCTGCATATTTCACTACTGATTTTTTAGTATTATATTAACATCTGTAAAAATATAAATGTACATATATTTTGGATTTACACACTTTATTTTATGATGTGGTAGCAATTTTCCACAGTTTTATAAGTGATTGTACGCCAGCTTCTCCAGATGAAATACAGCCTACTAGACGTGGTACCATACTACTCTTCTGTCTTAGACAAAGGCACAACTTATCCAAAACCCACTGATGCCACTTCCCATTTACTTCAGCTGGCTTTGAGCAGGCATTTAGGAAACAGCCCCCAAACAGCACAGCTGCATTTGCACAGCCATTCCCAGTGGAGGGAACAGAACAGCCCCCACTTACAAAGCACAGAGATGTGAAGTTTCTGAGCCATGCTTTGGGCATATGGCAAACCAAAACTTCAGTGGAGTAGAACACACAGTAGACCTGCACTTTTGTAAAGAGGAAGTGCTAAATAAAGATATTTGTATGGAGGAAGAAAAAATACCATCTCTTGTCTCAAACAGCTATCTGTACTAACTGGAATTAGGTTATCACTCAAGAGAAGTGCAAATGTTTTGCAATGCTTTTAGTCTTCAGTAATTAGTCACTTTCATTTCTAATTTGCTGTGTTTAAAATACATCTTCAAGAACAAATGTGATCAGTGTAAAATGACATGACAAGAGAAAATGCCATGCTGTCTTTGACCAAGACAGAAAAAGTTTGCATGGTATTGTATAGTAGTCAGTAGCTAATGTATAAGCTCCTTAAAAGCAAATTTGCTTCACTGTAAAAGTGATTTCAGCAACCTTGATGCTTCTCCTGAAGTATAAGCATGGAGGAAAGAAGAAATAAAAAAGACACCTTTTGATGAGAGGTTATGTAGTCTCTTCAACTGAGTAAATTTAGTTGCTACCGCAGCAGAGGAATGTGATAGGAAATTTTACAGTTGAAGGAGAAATGTCACAGTATTTTGATAAGAGAGCGATGAACTTTTTTTCCCTTGTGCCATTATCAAGGCGAAGTGAACAAAATACATCATTTATAACCCACTGCTCTACCATTATCTCCTGGTGAGACACTTGTTTTAAAACACACAAGGACCTTTTTTCTCCAAGACTAAAGCTCTCTGTGAGGCTCAATCTTCCTTTATAACCATGAAAGAAAGTTGACACTTGTGTGGGCCAAAGTTTCCAGGCAACCACACAAGGGCACTTATACACCCTCCAGGTCACCCCTCGTTCTGAAGTACAGAGGAAGCATATGAACAGTGTATGTCCCTTTGATCAGAGATACCATCTAAAACTGATGTGGAGAGAAAATCCTGCACTTTGGAAGAAAAGCACTACAGACTCCTCAAAGCTTTTCCTACCTAATATACACGAAAGTAAAGGTTAGTATGGTAGTGCAGAACTGCTAAAATATTTTTCCCTTACTCACTACGAAGTGCCCCTGACTCTCTCTTGATGTTTAGTACTCTTGCCCATGTATTCTTGCTTCTTGGTTTTGGTTTGGGTTTTTTTGTTTTTTCTGTTTTGTGGGTTTCTGTTTGTTTTCGTTTGGTTTGTTTTTTTTTTTAAATATTAACATTCTACTACACTCAGTTGATTTCCTGTTCATTCAGCAAACCTATGCCCAAGCAGGCAATTGTGTATGAGCACCAGGGTGGTGTAGTAGAGAGCACTCAGCAGAGGGAACTTCCAGTAGTATTTACAGACATAGAAAAAATTCCACAACACTTCCATACTGATATATCTAATAGAAAATTTAAAAAGCATGCTTTTATTTTATGTTGAATAAAAGAGAAAATATTTGTAGTAAAAATCTGGTGGTAATTAATATAACCAATGTCTCTTTAGTATAACTAAATGTCCTTTTTAGTAGAATTAAATGTACACCAAACTAAGTTACCACATCAAAAGATAACAGAGGAGATATCAGGGTACAATATTCTCAAGAACCTCCTCTTTAGTACTTATATATTTCTTTTGTCCTGTAGTACAAAAGTTAGTTTAAGACATAAACAGTCAATTTAATTTATTTCATGAAAACAAATTAAATGCTTGCTTCCAGAAATGACAGATGAATTTAACAGAGCCCTGAGGTATCTCTGCTACTCCTACATAGAATGTGTTTAACAGCTCAAACAGTTTGTTTTGACTGTTAACGCTACTGCATTTGCTGAGTCAATGAGGAGAAAGACACATTATGTGAAAAGAAGAACTCTAAAAAGAAAATAAAATAAAAAGTTAATAATTTAAATTGAAATGCAGAACATTTAATTCTAACAAAAATTTAAAACCTAGTTTTAATAAAAATGACTGCTTCAATATAGTTTTTAGATGCGCAAACAAAGGATATAAGTTTATATAAATACTAATCAAAATACTGGAGGACACAACAGAGCCAGAATTAACTGTCATGTTAAGTTTCAGTTGCAATGTAAAAAGTGAGAAGAAAAAACTATAGATTTTGAGCTATTTATCAAAGATCTAATATAGAGAGAGATTGTCACAAAAAAATCAAAACAAAACAAAAAATAAACAAAATAAAATTAAACAGAATGCTTACTTCTATTTTCTTATTTCTCATTACTTTATACTTAAATTAACTAGGACAGCCATGGTTCTTCAAGTTTTTGCTCATCTTACCATTGTTTTGGAAACTTCCAAAAATCACTGAGATGAAATTTCAACCAGATCACTGCCTGGTTATGAAGGCAGAACCTCAGATAATAACTAAATTATGAAATCTAAGACATAGTAAGCTATCAAATATAAACATTTTTGTTCCCCACTACACACACAAAAAAATTTAAAATGTTAATGTTTAAAGCAAGACATTTGAAAGGTTTTGCTGAATTACATAGCATTTCTTCTTATGTTGTAGAAACACTGCCAGTCTCATTCTTTCAAAGCTTTTCTGGAAGACCTATTATTTAATTGTCATGCTCCAAAGCTGGTGGGCAGGTCACCCTATTACACAGCTTTTATATTTAACTTTGGTGGAGAAGGGTTGGTCTAAGACCAACAGAGTCTCTCAAAACAGGATGATAAGTAAATTTCACAGTTATCACAAAATAACATATGATATTAGGTGGTAGCGACATGATAACTCCACTGGAAACAATGGTAATTACATAGTAAATCGTGTCAATGATACTGCATTATCTCCTAACTGTTCAATTAACTCGTGTCACCACTGCATACTATGTTTAGAAAGTTGCTGATGCAATATTTCCGTATCATAATTGCAAAGATAGTTGAAGAAGATAGCACCCTATAATTTCAGAAAGTTTCTAATATTACTTGGTGAAACTATTTCTATTATGAGAAACAAACAAATATTGAGATGAAAAATGACAACTAAAACCCTGGAAGATACCTTAAATGGAAAGAGCTTACCAAGACATCATCAAAGAAATTATTTTTTCATCTTTCATGAAGGAAAGGAGATATTATTTTATAAGTCAAATTCCAACTGTTATTCATTCACCTGAGCAAACAGTAAGAGCACTCAACCATCATTGAAACTACTACAAATTTAATCCCTGAAAAAAAGTAACTTTCCCTGTGCTGAGCAAATAATCTGATAAATGTAGATTATATTAGGGGAATATGCTTAAATTATAAAATAGTCCAAGTATGGGGGGAAAAAACGTAGCTTTTTATCTCCCTCAAAATGCTGCAGTTTCACCAGGGACACAAGTGGCCTTCTAATTTTCACCCATACAAATCAAAAGTCCAGCGAGGTGAAAGGAATTACTCAGACATAAAACGGAATAAAATGCTCCTAGGAAACACACATGGCTATTTATCTTATTATTGCCTTTTGATATTCAAGACTGAAGGATAGGATTAGTCTCTTTGAATGGTGTCATGTTTTGTTTGTCCTTATACCACTGATTTGCAGTTCAACAAGTTTATTCTTGAGCAATATTTTTGTGAGTAGAGAATTAAATCATTGACTGGTACAAATCAAAGCTACAGCCAGATCAAAGCAAAGGTAGAAGGATGGTGATATGCTGATTTACATCATCGTAAACTTTTGCTTCGCCATAGTCCTCGCTACGAAAGATAGAGCAGATTATCTATGAGATAATCCTTAAATATCAACCAAAGTAAAGTTTTAAAAGTCTCTCTCTATGACAAGGATGTTTTGGGACACAGATATGTATGAGACATGAAAATTTTTGAAAATGTCTCAAAGTATCTCCATGAGAAGACCTGTGGCACTTAAAAGCTTTTGACAACCACAGCAATATTTACCTGTAACAGAAACACTTTTGAAGCCTGAAGTTGCTTTTGTTGTGTTTTTCAATTTTCCTTTGTGACAATGCTATTTCATACAGCCTGTTTGGATTTAGAGCACTTCATTCAAGGCCAGCTCCACCTACTTTTTCATCTCTGCTCATACCAGTTATGTTGTTATAAGAACACAAAGGAATCTGTTTGAATTTAGTGCATGACTCATTTCCAGCAAATCAACACACATACTTTCAATTTGTTATGCATGAGAGATGTGTAAAACTATAGAGATTTGGGGCTTTGGAGGACAAAATAAGCAAAATATGTAAGCATTGTATCTAAATCACAACAGAAGTTAAACTCTAATTTTAACATAAGAGACTGTATAATGAATTCAAAAATTCCAAGATTTTAAAACTATCAGACCACATTCTAGACTTGTCCTTAGCTGTCTTAAGAATTTACCACATAACTGCTGTCCATAGGGGCCAACCTTTGCTGCAGAGGCACAACGAGCAGTTCAAGCAGTGCTTCCACTCCTCCTTCCCTTCTTCTTCCCTCAGTCCCTGCATTGAGATGCTACTCATTTCCCTCGCATGGCCCTGCCCAACTGCTTCTTCAGAACCAGGTGTGTCACACTGGAAACCAAATTACTGGCAAATAAGGCAATAAAACAAAACCCCCAAAGTTCAAATTTTGCCCAAACCTCTTCCAAAACAGGGATATGCATAAGGTAAGTTAAGGTAAAAATTCCTCAACACTCTATCTTCTGTGATAATTAGGCATTTGCATTTATTCACAATCTCTGATCCTACATCCATCAAGTCAAAGGATAAGACTACATGTACAAAAGCAAGAGGAAGAGACAACAGCAAGAGTAAACACATCAGACAAAAATAAACCCAAAAAATTCCCCCCGAACTCTAAACAGTTTAGTAGGTTCCATTAAAAAAATATGCACACACATAATAGAAAAAAAAAGAAAAAAAGAATACAGTTGTATTTTCAATTTTTAAGAGGAAAACAGCGCAATGGGAAGAGTCCACACTGTTCCAAATTAGGTGACTTAGGGGTCTTTTTTAAAAATTTCTATTATATTATTTACAGTACATTTTTATTTCGCAGTTTGGCAAAAATCTGCCAATATAAACACAAGTCATAAGTTAAAACTTTCTGAAAGTGATCTGAATTACAAAACCATAAATGAAACAATCCTAATGCACTTTACTCTGTTGCCAACTTCTGCCAACTAGCGTAACAGATAATAACGAAGTTGAAATTAAAAATAGGGTTAAGAATAGGGTTGCTTTCGTTGTCTGGGTATTTTATTTCTTTCTTTTTTTTCTGTCGGAGTTTTTGGTTTTTAGGGTTTTGGTGGTTTTTTTTTGTTTGTTTTTTTTTTGTTTCACCATCTACCAGCATCCTCCACAGAACTTTTGAGAAACAAGACATTTCTTTTGAATCAGATATCCATTATCAATTTGGACAGAGAGCGTCTGAACCAGTATTATCTGCAAATGATTTATGAGGGCAGGTATTTCTCTACCTGAACATTTTAGTGAAACCATAAATATCAGTAGCGACAGAGATTCAAAGAAAAAGCCTTGGAAAATATTTTATATGGGAAGTTAGTTCCATCTGATGAAAATTTTAATTCACCATTTCTGTGTTTTTAAAGAGCTTCATGTTAGCCAGGTCTATCATACTTTCTTGCAGATATTTTCAACATACTTACGTTAAATACTTACCTATTAATAAAATCTAATTAACTGCGCCTTCTGATCAAAGGCCTTCCCATTGACATTAACTAAGAATGCATATGAGTCTGAACCATTACTCAGTAGAAAGAAGTACATTCTATATAGCACTGTAAAACCAGCGTTTTAAATTGATCATGAAGAATATCCCCAAAAACCCTTTGGGAGTCATCCATCTCCTCCACTCTAAAATGGTGCCAGTAATTCCTTCTCCTAAATGGAGAAGGATGGTTTTATACAACAGCCCTATGAGGAGTACCTACCTCAGAATGTACTATGTATATTCAGCTTCTTCAGACCTCTCCTCCACAGTCTGTTCAGACCTTGAGATTATATTGGAAGCACCATACAGAATTATTGATAAAAGAATTCAAAACCAGTTTAATGACCATTTTGATTTATATTACATTTTTTTCAATTTCCAACATAGCCTACTTTGTGGAAAAGATAAAAAGAAAAAAGGAGGGAAAAAAGCCTGTTCTCTTTGGAATTGATTTTTTAATTGTTAATTTCATCTTCTAGATGAAATTCATATTTTTCTGAGCTTCTTTTTTTCCCTTATTTCTTTCTTATTTCTGTTTATTATTTCTATTCATTTATTTCTCAGTTATTATTAGATGGATAAAAAATAAAAATAAAAATGTCTCTATAAATTGAAATGAAAAGAATTCTCTTTTATAGTACTGTAAACATGTTCAGCTGAAGTAAATGTTAGGGAAAAGCATGTTCTTACTAAAATTAAATTGCTAAAATAGAACTTTACACATGTATGTTTCAATACACTGTCTTCATTAGGACATTTTAATACTTATCTTAGTGTCAACTGGAATGCACATATGCTGGATCACACCCTGTATTTAGAATTCTAATAATAATGTGTCTATTACCCATGTTTTCTACCAGAAGATTTCAAAATGTTGGAAACATAAGAGTGGATTAAGCATCAGACGTTATTAACATATGAAGGTAAATATTGGCCTTCTTTCATAGTTAATAAAAACAATATATCAAACCTAAACAAAAGTCTTTGAGTTTTGTGAAGCTCGGGTTGGTCTTGACTTTAGAACTTCAATTTCACTTCCAATATATTTCTAATCCACCACTGAAGTCCTTTACAAGTGAAAACCAAGTCGTATACATGCAAAACAGGGAACTGGAAAATCAAGGTCAAATTTTAGGCATCAGAGAGCTGGCCAGTGTTACAGAGGAAATAACTTCATATTCTCCTTTTTTATATTATGCTTTTCATGTCTGAAAATACACCTCATTTTCACAATAACTATTTTAAATATTGAAGAAAATAGAGTTTTGTTTGCTTTGTATAATAAAGCTACATAGCTGTAACATGTTTATAATTTCTTACCTGTATAGTAAGTACTATACTTAGTTACAATAACACAACAAATATTGCCCGAGTAATCCAGGGAAACAATTTCACCACGGTGAAGACCCCATTAGGAAGACATGCAAGATCTAACTCAGATTTCCTGTCTCATATTTATTGTGTAAGGGATCATACATGGAATCCACTCTGCTGGATGTAGAAGAGTTCATGAAAGGCAAAAGAGGAGCCCACAGGCCTTTCACAACCTTTTTCAGCTCATTGCTGAATGGTGTGTTCATCCCAGAGACTAAATCCTTCCTGTCAAAATATGAAGGGCTCTGTCAGGACTGGTAATTCAGTGCAAGGAGGAGGAGGGAGGAATTAAATGGTCGAGAATTGCTTCAGTAAGGGTGTAAAGGAAAGAAGAGGCTGCCACAGCAGTGAGACTACACAGAAATACTGAGAATATCCTGCAAATAGCAATAATGGAACACTGATGAAAAAATGCTATATTTTACTAATGCATGACTGTATCATGACATAAATACATTAAAATAAAATAAAATAAAATAAAATAAAATAAAATAAAATAAAATAA
>JAHLSL010000021.1:1717473-1766885 GCA_025920805.1 Petroica traversi
TAAAATAAAATAAAATAAAATAAAATAAAATAAAATAAAATAAAATACCTACCAGAATAAAAAAAGAATCTCTAAGTACAGCTATAAATAGCCATATTTATGATTGATGAGTTTTGCGTGACCCTATAAAACAGGTATTATGATACACAAGATTTTTGCAATATAGTTACTAGAGTGAATAAGAAAACCATTTTCCATCAAATTACTGCCTCCTTTTCCCTAAAAAGTATCTGACTAAAGCAGAGATAATGTAAAGTTCAGCTATCAAAAATGGCTTCATTAAGAACTTTAATGAAGCACATGGGAGCCATTTATTGACTTCTCAACTATTAAGACATAGCATTATTACTGCTTTAACAGTATTTCCATTTTCATTTAGGAAATAACTAATCAAGGGATCAATGTACCAAAGACTTTATTTTCTCTCCCATGGGTCACTGAAAGTACATTTTTTAAAATGCAAAAAACGCAAAGGCAATTCCCCCCAGTGCCATATCACATAAGCAATTTAAAGAAATAACAAGGAATGCTAAAGGTCAATGGCTCCTGATCTAAGCCATGTTATAAAACAAATGAAAATTGTTCATGGTAATTCTACCTTTCTGGTGGAAGTAAGAGATCGCTTTCACATCAAAGAGGCTTACCTCCAAAGTATGCAAAGCACCTCCACCCTGACCTGCTGTCAACCTGTGAGACATTTCTATTTCTCAGCCTTACTTAGAATGCAAACTACTGTTTTCCTGGTAGTTCTCACAGCTCCACTTCCTTTGAGGTTCAGATGTGTAGCCAAAGAACCCAATCAGATAACACCCATTTACATATTTATAAAGTCTCCTGTAAAATCTCGTATCAATTGTTGCCACTATATATAGCCCTTTCAAAGTATCTTGTGGGCACAAGCGCTCCACTGCACTGCTCCCTTCAGGAGTCCAGATATATCGTATAATGTGATTTCAATGTAAATGTGGCCCATCACACAATCATACCACTTCACAAACTCTTTTCTGCTGGGGTAGCTTAAATCTAAACACACTCAAGCAGCTTGCTGCACTGGAGCAAGATTTCCTCCACATAAAAAAAGTCAAAACCCCCAACACAACAATGCCAAGGAAAAAAAAATCTGAACATTTTCTGCAGAAAGATGGGCCGTCTCCAAATCCTTGTGCCCTATCAGACAAATTAAAGTAAATCAAGCATGAAATGAAGCAGAAGAGCCCCGAGATAAGGCTCCTTTAAGTCGTTTACAGATTAGGATAGAGAGAGGTGCATCTGGTCTCTGGCAGTGAAGGAGGCCAGTTTCTCATCTCACAATAGCAGCCTGTGTATAGGATTACCTTACCTTGTCACTGACAAGGGAAAAAGCGCCTGCAAAATGTCTCTAACTAACTTCCTAATGTTCCCAGCTAAGTTCTCTTATTAAAGTATTAACTGTTACAATGATAGAAATAAATTTTGATAAAACAAAATAAAAACAGACACCAGTCTGATTTATGAGCTGGTCAGACACTGATAAACTGGAGGCTCTGCTACCAGCAGATGAGCCTCTCTGCTTATCAGTCAGGATTTCACTGCTAGAGACAGCAGATAACTTCCCAACTGGAATTAGGGATTCAGTGAACTGTGTGTTACTGGTCAGACTGGTGCTCCAGCAGCGCCTAAAAAGGCCTCTTGTGTTATCCGATGGGATTTTGTACGGCATGCGGCGAGATGTTTCCCTGCTGGATGTGACGGCTGCACTCAGAGGTCGGCACAGCTCATGGGTAAACTGGTGCTCCTGCGGTGGCAAACCAGCCTCCCACCCCTTATCAGCTTCTACAACTTGCAGGCCTGCCTTCCTGCCTTCCTTCCTTAGGAAGACGTGTCTCTCCTGCAGCACCATCATCCACTTCTGCTTCTCCTCTGTGGCCCCTGTGCCGCAGAGGCCAAACCAGCATTCCCGGGTTGCCCGGCTCCCCTGGCTCCCGCGGGTGCTGTGCCCCCCAGGCCGGCACCCGGACAGCCCGGCAAAACCTCCACTGATGGCAGCTCCCCTCAGAGCTCAGCAGGCCCGGAGCACTCCAGCTCGGCTGCCACAGGCCGGCAGAGGGAAGGCAGTCCTGGCAGTCTCCCCTTTCCATACTCTGCAAGCTCACCATGCTCAGTTCCCCCCAACAGGGACAAGAACACGCTGCCCAATGACACCGTGCTGGAGGCATCCTTGGTTTTGCTGTGGTGTGCTACCCCACAAGTGCAATGACTACTCTGGGTGTGAGGACACCTCCTAGCCCTTCAACAAACCAAAGGAAGGGTCTGCTATGCAACCCAGCAGTAATCAAGCATGGTTCTATATTACGAAGAAATCAGGTAGATGCAAGGTATCCCATGCTCATAGCTGAACATGTGCAATACTTCAAAATAAGTAAAGTAACAAATCAACTTGAAATTAGTGGCCGCTTTATAACTTCCACCTTTTAGTTCTCCTTGTGAATACCGGAATTTTTTTTTTATAAGATAGCACTATTAAAAAGGAAAAAAAAATATTTACTCCTTAGAGACATTATATATCACCTTTTCTTACACAAGGAATAAAGACATACAGGCTGTCTAATTCCAGTGCCAATGTATGTACTAGGTGTGAGGATGAAAATACACTATTATTTTTAATTTACTGCAGCTCTAGAATGAAGAAAAAATTCCCACCATTACAGTACCATAAACTAGTATTAGATCAAGACAGCACTTTTACCCACAAAGCTCCACAGAAAAGGTGTATGTGCATCCTTATTTTCCAAATGAGAACTTTAAAATAGACCTGAATATTTGTCCTGATATTCAAAGGCAGAAACGACTTAGAAAGCAGAATATAATTTTACTGAACTAATCCAGAAAGAATGTAGGGCAGGACAGTAGCAAGTATGAAATTGTCCTTCAGGCTTTAACTGTCAGACCCTAAATCGATGGTGCTTCAGAAAATCTTCCTAAATGTATAGAAAAGGAGGGCAGAAGGCACTGCACATCAGCCCAGAGCACCTTCTCCAACCAGCCCCTAACACCACTCTGAATCCCTTACATTTTTCCTGCTTTCTGGGGATATTTGCAAGACTGTCTCCCGCACCGCATAATATTCAACCCAACTGAACTGAGGTGGGTCCTGCCTAAACTCAGACTCCTCTGATGCAGCAACATCCCCTTACTGGCCTTGTATGCTGCACACTCTAGACAGTTCTGAGGATTGGGGTTTTATTTTCTTTCTGAGGCTATTTCACTGCCTTTTCATTTGCCAGGCATCACTCACTGCTATGAAAATGAAAACCATTATCACCCAAGGATCTCACAAACTAACTGTGTTGCAAACAGGACAGGTGGATGAAATTATGCATGGAAACAGTCCCACAGGAGGCACCTTTCATCCTTTGGAAAGACTGTCTGATCAAGGAAAATGAAATTTTTTTACTCACTAACTGTGAAGACTACTTTCAACTGGCCCAGCACTTTCAAGCACAACCCTCCCTTCTCAATGAGACAGATGAATTTCTGTTCATATGTGAAAAATGCCAGCTCTCATTTCAATCATTCTTACTTGCATTTTCAATATACACTGCAAAACTGCATTAGAGCAGTACCTTATGCCAACAGATATGATAAAAAATGAGGAAAAATTATAATAAACAAGTGTCTTATTCTGTCTGCATTTTGTATGATTGAATAATCCAAAAGTTAGTAGAGCACAAGCTCTCTCTGTGACATGAACACACCTGATTTGCAGCTGCTACTCTTTTTGCAGGCACATACCAATGACATGCGAAGGCACTGTGAAACACAAATATGGACTACCTGCATTTTGCGCTCATTTATTTACACTGATTTAAATGTTTGAAAAAATACACAAAGGATTAGGGGCAGAGGAGAAACAAGGTATTTATTTGTAACCCAAAATTATTCTTAGCAAAATGAGACAATAATTCCCTTCTGCGCAGAGAACTGATACATTTACACCTCTGTGACCAAGTGATGATGTCTAACAAGCACTCAATGTTTGCCCCTGTCAAGCAATAAACAAACTTAAATTATGCCAAAAAATGAGCATGTTTTATTCTCCTGTTTATTAATACTGTGAGCAGGTGACACATTTACATGACATTTGTACTACTCCTATTTTTGTAGCAGACTCATAAAATTCTTAGGACAAAGTTTTGTTGCATTGCTGTATTCAGAAATATTCAAAACCATTTCACATTACACTAAAACTGCAAATACTTGATCCACAGAAAAAGGGTTACTTTTTATTCAGTAATGTACTATATTACGTAACACAGTTTTACGTAAGTTCCTTCAAAAGCTGTAATGCTGGCATTTCAAAAAGCATTTCCAAACATGACAGTCCTTCTGAACTATACATGCAAACCAGATTCTTAGTGCTATGTATGACCTAGGACAGGATATTATTACAAAAAATGATAAAGATATAAATTACTCCAAATGATAAGTGACAACTTATATGAAAATCACTTCTTTAGTACCATTGGAGTGCTGATTTCTTTAAATTACAGTGCTAACTAATTTCAGATTCTTGTTAAAAAAATAAAGGAACAGCAGTTCTAGATTCATCAATAGTTTCCATCTTTACTAGTCAGTGTTAACAGTGTGGTAAATAATAAAATGCAATATAACCCTGATAAGGAGTAAGTGCAAGATAGTACTTTAGCCTGGTGGCCTTCACCAATAAACCCAAAAGAGCATTATAGAGTTTTCCCATTTTACTATGGATTTGACTATTCCTTTGACCACCACCATAATTTGGCATTCTCAAAATACTCAAAAGCAATGAGGAAGGTTTCTGATCTGATATGCTAAAATAAACTTTCCAGATTAATCTATTCTGAAAATACAAAATGCTACTCTACTTTCCATTTTCTAACTGCATTTCTCAGCCCAAAACTTCTGGCAAGAGATCCTCAAAGCCATGGGGATCTGCAACACAATATAAACTTTCTCTGATGGTCTAGTATACTAAAGACAGATGAAGATCTATGTTAGTTGCCTTAGATATCAAAATTTGACCTGAACTGAATTTTTGTAACCAGCAACAATGCAAGTGAGTGCTGTGCTGCAGCCAGTGCCACATCTAGCCACAGAGATTCTCCCTTTTCAACAGGCAGGTACATTTTTATAGCTGGATCCGTAAACAATTCATAGTCAAAGTGAATGAAGAGCAAGAGTTCAGTTCACACTCCAGGGTCCATGAGATGCCATATAAGTGCATATTAATATACTTCAGGTAGAATTAATGTTCAAATATTTGCCTCTAACCATTTATGAAACAATTTAATGATCTAACCAGTGTAACCAGAATCCATTTTAACACTATGAAACTTTTGCTATTCCTTAAAAATATTGTATTAGAGCTACAGAAAACATTGAGACACTTTATAATTAGAACTGAACTATTAAAAGTCTCCAGCTTAATTTCATTGATTTATACCATAAAGCAGATTTAAACTGACTCCCATGCTCCCAAACAAAAACAACACAATGGAAGACAACTGAATGCATTATACATGGAATATCTTTACAATACCTTACAACATACTCATCTGGCACATGGTGTTATATTTTTAAAAGGCTTAGTTTATGATTTAAAGCAGGATTTTATATATTTAAAGGAGAACTGCAAAGTATTTTGAAATCTGTTCCTGTATTGAAGATCTGATTTCACTGAAGCTGGTCCAAATAAGAGATCTTTGAAGATCACAGACTGTTACCAGCAGTTTTATCACACTAAGTGTGTGAAGGATGATCAAGTTTGATAGACTATGTAAGCTCATATTTTTAATTCAGCAACCCATGCAGCAACTTAAAGGAAAGCAGATTTTTTTTTACCATAGGTTGTCTTTCCAAAGTTCTTGTGCCTAAGTCCCAACTGAGTTTGACCATTCTGAATGCACATCTACTTTGCATATTCTTTGTGTGGCATGGAGGTTTTTAAAGGAGCAAGAAAATGAAGCTTCCTAAGTTGAAGAAATAATCTAACTGGGGTATCACAGAGCCATGAGGATTAAGTTAGTTTTACTCATGTCTTTTTTCTTTTTTCTCCCCTAACTTAGCAACATCTAATTACATTAAAACCATTGTTATTTAGCTAAATAACAATTCTTCCCACTTCAATTTCCCTGTTCTTTAGGCTGCATGTGTATTCTGGTTATATTGCAAGTACAGACAGTGGAATGTAAAGTAGCTGAGAGAACTGACTGATAGAAAGACATAGGAAGACTGAGGTATGTAAAAGAACAAATTATTATGATCATTCAGGAAGGCACACTTAATTGCAGTTGTCCAAGATCCTCTGAGGCTGATCCAAGACATGGTCATCTATCCCACTAGTGCTTCTACATGTTGTTCATAGCAGGCAGATTAAAAAAACTTTTCTGTTAAAATAAAATTAAATCTACACCTTTGTAAACCCATGTTTGAAGGAATCTAGACTAAAATACTTATGATAAATAGTGTTGAAGACAGCCCATCAGCCTTGAGGTTAGCACAGAAACAGAAACAAGCCCCTCTGTGCCAATGCCAGGTCTTTGTTGGATGAAGCATGTACTTTTCCCAGTAGAAGCATTAAACTCTATTTCCGTTCAAATAAAACAATACAGAAACTAAATAAAATGAAGAATGAAACCCTTAAACCTTCAGCTGCTCTCTCAACTGTCTCTATAATAACCCTTAAAAAGCACAATAACAGTATTATTATGCTAAGCAGCACCTATTCATATAGCAGCATCCAGTGCTTTCCTCCATAAGCTTATAGCCTTATAAACACTTGAAAAATCCACAAATACTTGTTTTAACAGACTTACAAATATATTCAAGTGATCTTGATTGTACACACTTGCAGCCGTGAAGACTTTTCTATGGGAGGTGTCTGAAAAAATCATCATGCAACTACTGTTCATCAAAGAATTGTTAGCTGTTTTCACTTGAAAGACACAAGTGTATTTCCCTCCTCACCTCTTTCACACATTTATCAGTAAAAAAGATTGTCTCATATTCTCTCTTTGCACAGATTGCATATTTAATGACAATCAGTTTACTAATTGCTCCAAAGTTAAAACGAAACCTATATTTAAAAAGGTAGATGAGGGTTTACTTATTCCTTGCTGTCAGGGCTCTGATGCTTTAAGTAGGGTAAGAATGGGAGCAGAGGAAGACAGAAAAAAAATTCCAAAATGGTTTAGTTTGAAATACTCTAATTCCCATTAGAAGTATACAACTACTTTATCTTTATTCTTTTGCCATTAATTAGAAATAAATTCATCTTTCTCTTGTGAAGCCTGAAGTTTGTTGTTGTTGTTAGATGAGTTGCATTCAAACTCCAACAAAAAAGATGAAGCCAACATTGAAATTCATCTCACAGTCCAGAATTTACTTAACGGCCAGCCTGTGCGCTGTGATAAACGGAATGATGATCCGGCAACATGTCTTTATCCATGGTTTGCTTTAATTAACGCTGGCTTGTTTGTTGAAAAGATGATTAATATGCCAATGAAAATTGCATAATTGAATACCACAACACTGGCACAATCAGAAAGACACATGCAGTTTTTTGATTAACATTTATTATTATTATTATTATTGTGTGTTTTAATGTACTCTTCTCACTACGAAATCATGCTGTTTTTGACCGAGAGGTGAGGAAATGCCAGGTGAAGTGCAAGATCTTCTGTGGGCAAGAAAAAAGATACGCTGCAATTTAAGCATGAAGAAATAGCTACTTGGTCAAGCAGCCATTTTTCCAAACTCAGAACAGAAGTAAAGCCACCTCAGAAAAAAAAGAAATACAGAAAAAATGACAAGCCGTAACAAAAGTATAAACACAAACATCAAAACAAAAAATGGCAAAGACCATTAAGAAAAAAGTATGAAAAATACAAACAATATCTTCAGTATGACAAGAATTAGTATGTGGAAAGTGGATGAAACATTTTCTAAGAAACAGAAATTAGAAGAAACTTCTACTGGAAAAGCACCACCTTAAGAGAGCACTAAGAGACTATCCCTTTCCAGAACTTCACCTGAACAATTGTACTAACCACAATCTGTTAACATATTCATCTGGTTAACTCCATGTTATGACTGACACAAGAGTAACAATTAATTCCAGTGTTTATTTTATCTATACTGTTTTTTGTATTAGGCTTCCTCTATTTACTTATCTTTACCATCCAACTTAAGGCAGATGATAATATCGTTTAACACTGACTCTTAGGCAAAACCTGATTTTAAGGGCCAGGATCACCCCTTTTCTTTACAAAACTGAATTCAGACTTGCATACCAAATCAATAGGATATATAATAGTTCTGTAAATACTTTCTAGCCTGGAAATAAGCTAATAGCAAAATTGACAATTTTTGAGCTAGGGTAAGACAGAAATATTTCCAGACTTTTTCCCCAAAATTAGCTTCTACTGACTTCATACTTTCTTCAGCGCTTTAAGCAGGCACAAGAATTTTCTGATAACTGAAGTTCCATTATTTAGATTAATAAACACTTGCACAGGATAACACAAAGCAAATACTGCTGCACCTTTACTATAATCAAATAAAACAGCAAGGAAAGATTCCCACTTATTTCTTTCTACAAAAAGCAGCACAAGTATTAAAATTTCTGCAAGAATTGCTTTTCAAGGATCCTCACATTGCCCTTAGATGGATGATGGGAAAAAGGAAGGAGAAAACTCCCACAGGAGAGGGTCATGTGCTCCGGCTGCAACCTTTAATAACTTCTGTGGGTCTAAAGGGACCAAAGGAGGTACTGCATGCCTCTCAGAAATCCTAAATTACACATGAATCTCAGGACAAGCAGTGAGAGCTCAGCTGAGTAGGTAAGACAGCCTGGAAAAGCATGACTGTCAGTGAGAGAAGGAACCCATTCTTCCTGCTTCATACTCCAAAGCCATCCATTCTGCCCTATGCCTCGAGCAGAGACTCCTCAATGCTTTGCTTTGAAATTAATATATTTTTGTAGAAAAATCCTGTGTAAGGTAAGCACATTGGAGACACACAAAACTCGCAGGATTTCTAAGCAAGAGGCAATGCAAGGTCTCTCCCATCTTACCTGTGTCTTTGGGAGACACTGACTTTCCAGTTTGTAGTTTAGCTAGAGGGTTATTTCAGCTCCTGTATGCTCACTTTTGCAACTCAGTGTCTGCAAAGTGCTGGCAGGGCAAAAAGATGAAGGTTTTGCTTTTGAAGGGTCACAAAGGAACCACAGGAGCCACTATTTTATTTTCTCATTCAGCTGTTCTTAGGATAACTAGAAAAGGGCCTTTCCCTTATGAGGTGGACAGTTTTTGTCATTCTTGTAACTAAGAAAAAATACAAGCTAACCTATTATTTAGGTTCAGAGAACTTTATCTACTGAAAAACTGTCCAAATGGGAAAAAAACCCAACAAAACAACTTGGGAAATATCTGATTGCTGAAAAGGTACAAGCATCTTAAATGAAACTATATTAAAAATACTTGATCAAAACCCAAATATGTTAGAAAACAGAAGATCTGAAGAAAAGTTCATTCTTAACTATAAATTCATCACAACAGCAACCATCCTTCAGCTTTCAAGGAATGTAAAATGTCTGAGGGGCATTATCTAGGAAGGAGTGAAGCAGCTGGAAGTGCTGAGGTCCCCCACCCTGCACAATACCTATATCCCATCCAAAAAGCTGAGAAAATACTACATTGTCCAGCATGGGACCCATAACCAGATAAATATTTTCAGTTTCTCTGATAATGTAATCTTGCAACTTAACTGTTTTCCACACATCTTCAAATTATGGTGTCATCACAATCAAAATTTAAGTTATAATAAATATCAGGGTTCATATTACTCTGTAGATTGTAGATGTACACACTGCAATTTCCTTAACTGCAGACCAATCCTGCAGGACCTTTCTACACATAAATTAAACAAGTCTTTTCTCTAAAATTTTGTATTAAAAGGTATATTAAAAATATAACACTGTTAAGCTCTATAGATACAAATTCAAGTTACATTTTGTTGCCTTTTGATTTACCTTACTTTTGAAGTAAATAAAACACTTTACCTTTTTATTTCTCAGAGTTCTTCTTGAGAACTCTAAGCCTTCTGTAGGATTGCAAAAGAAGTAAATAGATGTGATAAGACAGACGTATGCAAAAGGATGATCAGCAAGTGTAGTAATAAACATTCTTCCATTTAAGGAACCACAGAGCATCAAGTGAAACACTTAAAGAGCAGATTTAAAGAAAAAAAAAAAATGCTTATTTTTTCTACCCAACAGCAGGGCAAGAGTATGAAGGCCAAAGCTTTAGAAGTAACAGAAATTCATACAAGCAAAGTTCATCAAGTTTATCAAATGTAGATGTAATGATACAACTACTGACCAAGGAAGATGAAGGCTGTAGAATATCAGAAGACAGGCAGGTATAATGGGGAAACACCACTGTCTGTGTGCTGTGTGCTTAGCACCTCTCCCAATTCATCATCAGTGGCACTGCCACAGATTCAGTTCTAACTAGTTCACGACTGCCCAATACAACTTTAAGATATTTCTTCTGCAAATTCAATGTATTGAGCATTTTAGTGTTTTCTAAAATTTGTCTTCTACAGTTGTCAAACACTATCATTCTTTCTCAAAGTTGGAGGGTTTTTTTCCAATTTTTTCCCCAATGTTTCTCCTCCTATTGAGACATATGAAACTTAACTGGTTCCATCTCATTGCAGTGGAAGACCAAGATTTTAGCTCCTGATTACATTTTGGGCAACAAAAAAATGCATGCATTTTTTTCCTTAGAAGTTTCAAAAACTCCTTCCCAACTTAGTTTTCCCAACTCATTAAAATAACATTAATCAAATAATTAATGAAGTTGTTAAGTAAAGACAAATAAATAAATCCCTACTAAGAACAGATCTCTTTACATCACTGCCAGATGGTGTCCTTAAAATTCAATACTTTATTATTACAGGAAAACCTTTTGTTTATGTTTTTTGTGCCAGATTCACTCCAAGTGCTTGTGTCCACATATATGGCAATTTGAATTAATCGGTTAGAGAGCATGGCTTCATGAGGATCAGATGTTTTATTAAATACAAATACCAGACTTCTTCTGTACTAAAATGAAATTCAGTATTTAAATACCCAATATATATTACCTAGGGTTTCTTTACTAGCGATGTGTGTTTATAATTTATGATACTAAGTTCATCTAGAGAATAGACTGTGAACCATGACATGAGAATTTCTCTGACTTGAAAAGAGCTACTTTCCGAGTAACTGCTCAGTAATTCAGTGACGCACTCCCTATGCAGCCTTACTGATTTCTGGACTTTTTGTTCCAAATATTTTGTTTGCCCCCTTTCCTGGAATACAAGCTGAATTTTAGGTCAGGTTAATAAAATTAATTACTTTATTCATCTGTTCAATTATTTTCTTTAAAATTCTGATGCATATTATCATATTTGTGAATGCTACCAAGTTATAATATTTCTCTGCACGTTTTTCTTTCTTATACAATGTTTTCTTGTATTAATCCCATATGCTGTTTTTTAAAGATTTACTTTAAAAAGAAATTATTTCCTTGTCACTAAAGGACTCAATCTTCCAACTGTTCTAAGGAGGGCTAATGTTGTGCCAATACTTTAAAATCAAAAAGAAAATGACCTGGATAACAGACCTGCCAGTCTGATATTGATACATGGCAAAGCAGTTTGAACAGATGATATAGAGCTTAATTAATAAGGAATTAAATAAAAGTAATTAAATTACTGCCAATCAACATATGCTTAGGGAAAACATCTTAAAATACTAACTTAGTGTTTTCTATTAACTATCTGTTAAATCATATGCCACTAGTATTACATTTACTCTTCTGTATGGAATTTGATTTAATACAACATTGCATTTTAATTAGGGGTAAGATAACAGTAGTCAAAATAAAGCTTAGTAGAAACTGGACAAATGACAAATATGAAAACTGCTAGTCACTGCGTGGATGTATTTCCACTGAAGCCTGGAAAGCACTGGTTCTTGACTCTTCAGTACTTAACATAATTATGAATTACTTAGAACAAAGAATCAAATCATTTAATGATTAAGGCTGAGGAAAAGAAAACAATTGGAGAGGACTAAATAATGAAGAAGACTGGTTCAGGACAGCATAATGAGCTGGCAAATCTGGACTCACTGCATGTGTGTGGTAATAGAGAAAAAACAAAGTGCCCATGGGAACAAACAACGCAGGACATAACCATAGGGCAGGGGATTCACTTCTGAGAAGCACTGTCTACGGAAAAATGTTTGGGGATTCAGGCCTGTTATGAGCTGAACAGGATTTCCCAGTTGAGCACTGTAGCCAAAAGTGGAAAAGCACAGTAGCGATATCTACTGAAGAGCAGCAATGGAAAGACACATTGTGCTGCAGTAGGAACTTGGTATTAACTGGGTAAAATGCCCTGGCATGGGTCTACTGTAGGTCTGTGGGCAGTTCTCTTGCCCTAGTTCCCAGAAATAAAGCTGAAAATTTGAAGAGATCTATTGGAAATACATTAAAATAACAAAACGAACAGGAAGTGTTTCATATGGTAAAAGGGCCAAGAAATTAAGTTTCCTAAGCATGTCAGAAAGAATGCTATGGTTTGACTCGGATGTTCACATACTGAAAGAGGAAAATAAATACATGGTATACTTCTTGATCAAGCAACCAACAGTACAGCAAAAATTCAGTGGTAACTGAAAACTCCAAGTGGGCAAATTTAGTCTCAAACAGGCTGGCTCAAATAAAATTATCAAAATTACAATAAATTATTTCTAGAAAATCCAAATTCAAAAGTTAATTTTCTCTGCTCATCACTGGTAAGGCTACACCAGGAGTACCATACCCAGTTCTGGGCTTCCCCATACAAGACAGACATGGACATACTGAAGATAGTCCATCAAAGGGCTACAAAGGTGATTAAAGGACCAGCACATCTCTCAGATGAGAAAAGTTAGAGTTGGGACTTTTTAGCCTAGGTAAGTCAAAACTCAGGGAAATCGCATCCATGCATACAATTACTTGAAGGAATGATGCAAATAAGATGGAGCCAGGCTCTTTTCAGTGATACCCAGTGATAGGACTAGAAACAATGGGTCCAAACTTAAGCAAAGGAGGTCCCCTCTGTATGTCAGGAAACACTTTCTCATTGTGATGTGACTGAGATATTGCCAAGAGAGGTTGTGCAGTCTCTCTCATTGGAGATATACAAAAGCAGTCTGGACATAATCACACGCAACCAGTTCTAGGTAACCCTGTTTGAGCAGGAAGGTTGGAGAAGGTGAACTTTAGTCATTCTGGGACACCATGATTTTGTGACATTTGGGCTCAGCTGGTACTGGTTACTAGGTCATCCTAATCCTGGAGTTTGATAAGAAGGGGAGTATGATAGGAACTCTGTTGTCTAATGTCTTAATAAATCACCTGGAGGAAAGGCTGGCATGCAGCATCATCAGATTTGCAGATGATGTCAAACTGGGATGGAATCCACGCAAAGACAGCCATGACTGTCATTCAGAGCTGCCCTGGCAACTGGGACGAGCAAGCTCGCAGGAACCTCATGAAACTCGACAAGGACAAACACAGTGTCCTGGATAGGACAAGGAAGGAATCCTTGCAATAGTACAGGCACTGCCGGTCTGGGTAACAGCTCTGCTGGAAACACCTGTGGGTGTTTGTAGACAGAAAGCTGAACATGAGCCAACAGTATGCCCTGGCACCAAAGAAGGTCGACAGCTTCCTGTATTAACAGGAGCACAGCCACAAGACCAAGGGTAGTGATTATCCTCTGTTTGTTAGACCACATCTAGAATACTATATTCCAGTCTTGGGAATTTCTTTGTGAGAGGTAATTCCTTTTAAGACAAACTGAAGCAGTCAAAAACAAGACTCTCAAAATGATCAGAGGGCTGGAGCAGAGAGGGAACTGAACTTGTCCAGGCTAAATAAGAGAAGACTTCAAGGGGAAAGCAGCTTGTAATATTGAAAGGAGGCCATCATGAAGGAAGAGGCAGGCTCTTAAGAGTGATGCATGCCAGGAGGACAAGAAACACGAGAAATTAATTTGAACAAGTCAGATTCAGAATGGATATGAATAGACAAATTTTATCATCAGAATAGCTAAGCACTGGAACAGGTTGTCCCAAACAACATGCACTCTCCATGCTTGGAGATTTTCAAGATTCAACAGGATAAAGACCCAGTCTTCCTGGTCTGATCTTAGAGCAACCACAGTTTGAGAAGAAGACTAGATGAGAGATGTCCTGAGATCCTTTCTCAACTGAATTATTACATGATAAAATCCTGGTTTAAACATATGCTGCTCTTCAGACTGTAACTGAATTCGGCCCTAAAGTATCCTTTTTGCTTTATGGCTTGTCCAACTGGATGTTTTCTTCTGTCTTTTAATTTATGCATTTTATGAATCTCTTATATATTTCCCTTCATATTTTACTAAGTAGACTTTGTTTCAAGTAGTCTAGGTGCAGCACAAGAGTAGTTTCGCTGCTTAAAGAAAAACAAACAACCACAAATGTAGCTGTTATTAAATCAGAATAGTCAAGTTGAAACAATACCATTAGGAGAAGGGAGGCGATGGGAAAAATATCTAACAATACCGCAAATGTTTAAGTTTTCCTTATTTTTCTCTGCAAAAGTACCAGAGAGACTGAAGCATAGAGAACCTCATTTAAGACTCCCTCAAACTGGAGCTTTTAGCAGACCATGTAAACATTAATTTGCTGTTTTTACCAGCCTAACGAAGGAAGAGCCTTTCTATTTAAGACAAACCACAGAAAAAAGCAAAAAAAAAAAAAAAATCCTCGACTACATTTTTCCAGTCCAGGATAATCCCTATAGTAAGGGATCATACAGCCTGTGGTTACATGTAACAAATTTTGTGAACAAGCAGAATTGCAAGTGACTCATGGTTACTGTGTTCACATGATTTATACAACTTAATAAAAGAAGCTCCGGGAGAAAATGAGACTAATATAATCACATAGCATCCAATATATAGAAAAGTGGACTGCATTGTACATTAAATTAATGTCATGATAGAAACAATTCACTGGATGTCATTCCCTAGAGCCTCTGCCTCGGCCACTTGTCATGGCTTTTGGAAATATGTTCTACTTCACATTTTTAAGCACTATGGAGACAATGTCATCAAAGGTTCAGCATCAAACCAATTCATTGTTTTCATCTCAGGATCTGTTCCCTGGTTATTTTAACTGAATGGGGCTCCCAAGATATAAAAGCTGTGGAAATTGCTACGTCCCATGTTCCTGATGACTCTGTACTTCTAGTGAGGCTTACAGTGCATGATTGTTTTTGTAATAAACAATAATATCATTAGAAACATTAATTACATTGCCTCAAAAGCCCTAGGGGGTCATGCATTCACAAAAAGAGATGTAAATCTGAAAAAATAAGAAAAATGTATCTACTGTTTTATTTTCCTTTAGATATACTATGATATTAATGTGATTTCCAGAGTTTTGATAACCTACCATCCTCAAAGACTGTAATTGTAATTGCATTGCTCAGTGTGTGCAGAGAAAAAAAGAAATCAAGCTACAGACATTTTAAGTTAGGTAGAAAGAACTCTGCTATTCAAATTTAGAAAAGCCTTTCCCCTGTGTGACTTATCTGGTCATGAAGCAGCTCTGTACAACAGTAGAAGGTAAAATTTAAGACACCTTAACCCTACAGATATTCATAACTTTTTCTTTTTTTTTAGTGCACTGAAAGGAATATTATGACATTTTGTTGTCTTTCTGCTTTATAAATTCTGTAAAAATAACCTCCTATAAACTGCTGAAAAACATTTTGGCAGTGCTTCTTGTTACTCTCGGAACAGGGATGATTCCATGCCAGTGTTTCCTAATACTAGAGTTGTTCATTCATTGTGCATTCAAATATCTTTTATACAAAACAAAAATGTTAAACATACATTTAAATACATTAACCAATGTTGAAGTCTCAGGAGTAGAATTTGGTCCCAATTATATTTTCTTGTATTTAACTAATCGTATTTCATGATCCTGTAAATTAAACAAAATAACAACGAAAATATTACCAAGATATATCATACAGAAAACCCTACCCTCTGAGGTTACCAAGGAAGCAAGCCAGTTCAGGACAGAATGTGAGCATGTATTTTACTTGAATTATGAGCAGAATTCAAAAATTAGCTGTTTAAATTGCACTTAATCATTTAATATTGACTTGAGCCATCTACAACCTTGATGTCAAATATTAGCTATACGTCCTGTTTCTGTCTGCTGTAAACTGAGACATATTCTACAAAGTAAAATTATCCCCTTTCTTGTAGATAACTATCTTAAAATGGAAGGAGTAAAGGTGCTTATCTGATTTCATTGACTAAAGACTACCTTAAACTAACTTAAGAGATTACTATATTTAGATAAGATAAAATTAAAAGGACTATCTATGCATTTCTTGTAATGCTGTTCTTACCTAGAGTTAAAAATAAGGAAAGATTTGAAGGGCAGCAAAATATACTTCAGCAGAAACATAGCCAGCAAAATCAAAATGAAAAAAAAACAAACCAGAAAACAACCACAAAATGTGGTCTTGATACTCAGTCAGAGATAACAGTGACTATGAACATAAAAACAAGCTGAGGCTCTAATTGCCTTGTTTGGTTCAGTGTTTAATTCTAGGGTGTACCATCAGGCTTCCTCAGCTCCCGAGCTTGACAGTAAGACTCTACAGCATTAGTATGAAGTAAGGGAGCCCTTCAGCAAGCTGGACAAACACAAACATGTCCATGGGACCAGAGGGGCTACATCCAGGGATGATAAGGCAGCTGAACAATGCCACTATGATTCCATTCTCCACAGGTTTAAAAGGCTGTAGCACTTGTGAAGTCAGAAGTTCCCCTATGATGAGTAACTAGCAAATGGTCGACCAAGCTTTAAGATAAGGAGGGTATTAAGGATACAGAGGGGTTTTTAACCCAAACTACATCCCTGGGGATAGCATGAAGCAAATTCCCTCATTGCAATGACCAAGCACAACATACAATGACAGAAGGTGGTTTGGGATACCTTGCATGGATTTACTCAAGGCAAAATCATACTTGACCAACCTCTCTAACTCCTACAATGAGATGACTGGCTCAGCAGGCAAGAGGAAACAGCAATGGGCATTGCTGGACTATAAAAAGTTTTACCACAGAGTATTCTCACAAACATATTGCTGAAATATGAATTTATGGATAGATTCCAAAGTTGGTTGAACCACTGAATCAAAGTAAGGGGAACAGCAGTATGAAGTCCAGTTACTAGCAGCATCTCTCAAGGGACTATCTAGGGTCAGTGCTTTCTAACATAATTATTAATGGTCTGGACATTAGGAATTAATGCCCTTCAGGTTTACAAATGGTATCAGATTGGTGGGAGCAGCTGAGAACCACTGGAGGGCACAGCTGCTGCTAAGAGACCATAACAACCTGGAGAAATGGACTGACAGAAACCAAAAGAAGTACAACAGAGGCAAACGCTGAGTCCTGTACTTGGCAGAGGTTGGGCCCCATGCAACAACAGAAGCTGGGCACTTCTCAGCTGGAAACAGCTTTGCTAAAAAGAATCCAAGAGAACACTATTTGGACTTGTATCCTCAGTGCACTCTTGCAGAAGTGAATGCCTGTTGCATCTGAAGGAGTCTGGTGAGCAGGATATTCACACACATACTGGGGTAAGTCTGGCAGAGTACCTCAGGACTGCCAGGGGACTGCAGCAAGAGGTGCTAAAAGAGCTGCCAAGATCAGTGCTAGGACAGGAAGCCTACAGAGCTTTAACTGCTGTATGCAAACATATCATTGGAGGGTAAAAACAACACAAAGCCACTCTCCTATTGGAGATAATCAAGGACAAAGCAAGAAGAAACAAACAAGCATTGCAACAAGAGAAAATTTTAATTATTTTCACCACATATAGTAGACAAATAATAGAACAGCTAAGCAAGGAAATCAAACCTTGAGCACTCCTGAGAAAATCTTCAAGTTCTCCATTTTTTAGGATCTTTAAATCCTGACCAAGTAAGGCCCTGAGCAATCTGATATAAGTCGGCCCAGCTTTGTGCTGGGGTTAGATTAGATGACCTCTGGAGTCACCTTCCAATATAAATTACTGAATGATTCTAAATAGTAGTATTATTCATAGTTATTAATTATAACTATTAATTAATGATTGATACATTAATAATTAATGTCTTCCTGAAAGAGGGCTCTCCTGGATGAAAAAGTTTAATTACATTTAAAAAACATTATCAGTGAAAGGAAAATGTTTTGCATAGTAATCTAAATAAAAAGCACAGCTTCACTCTTATTCATAACTCATGTCAGTTATTCATGCTTTTTCTTTCTCATCTGTAAAACATATTTTAAATACAAATCAGAACTAAAGACAGGGTCAAGACTTAATAATTTAGTCCTTAATTGAGGTTCAGGGGAATATAGGTAACAACATTGAAGAAAAGGATGTAGAAAATCTTACTTCAGCAGCTGCTTATCATTACATATATCTGGAAGTCTCTTTATTCTGATTCCATAGGTGCCTAAACTCAAAAGCAGTTGCATTCTCAGGGGGTAGGTTAATACCCCTCTAAATCTATCAAAATGCAAAGAGATAAAGTAAGAGGTTCTCTACCCTCAGAGCAAACCTAACATACCTGAACAATGCAGAGTACAGCACAGAGCACAGCTGGCACACTTGCTTTCACAACGAAACTTGTGATAGTGACCATAATTTCATAAAAACTCTGATCTAGGAACCAGGACACGTAGCTCCCATTTTGTGTAACCCTTAGAAGACTGCGATCAATTTCTTTTGCCTCCAAAAATACTTAAAAGAGAGGGGGATATTCTCTATCCATCCTTTGAGTTAATAATTTAAACTTGTTAATCAAGAACTTACAATGCACATAGCACCTTGGCGATGGTCATTACCTAACGGCAGAGAGATGTGGATTTCTGTGTGCTCCTCCAGATTTTAGCATATTTTTGAACAAAGAATCAGTTCATTCTAAATACAATCAATTCTGGAAGAACAGATATGAACTCAGCTCCCTATCTTTCTAAGTGGTGCCCTAATCTCAGGACTACAAAACTCCAGACTATTAAAATGGAAGAAGAGAGAAAAGGCTGTTTAATAAACAGAACAAATTATTTTCTTGAAATATGAACTAAGAGTCATGTTGTTCTGTGGAGGTGGTGTGGTACAATAACAGGCTGCCCAAAGAAGCTGTGAACGACACATTGCTGGAAGTGTTCAAGGGCAGGCTGGATGGGATTTTGATAAACTTTGTCTACTGGAAGGTGTCCTTTACCAGGGAAGAATTGGAAGTAGATGATCTTTAAGGTCCCTTCCAACCCTAACCATTCCATGATTCTATCCAGTATAAAAAATTTATCTCAACTTATTCTGTTCTTTTTACTTCTTATATATTTTTTCCAGCGCATCCTGAGTTTTCTGATAAACTTTTCAATAAAAAAATCAAATTATTAACCCAAGAAATTAATCCAACTCAAAGAAACACCTGAATGGTGGACTACTAAGCTTCTCAGTTTTGGTAGCTGCTTAATGCCTGGAAAGCATAGTGGGGAAAGCAAAGAGAGACAGGACATGTTGGGTTTGGACTCCAGCAATGCTGGATTACCCTTGAACTACTACTTTGTCCTTGCCCCTTCACAGGCTGCTATTGCCTCAGTGATGCTAATCCGTAACACTACAATGCAAACCATGCATGGCTGTGTTGTAACCACACCAGGCCACTCTAAGAGCACAGATACCCTGAGCAAAGCTCAAATAGCCTGTGTTCTGCAGGGCTGTAAACAACTCTTTAAATCAATAGCTATGCCAGTGCAATATTACTGTCATCACATGCTTACAGTTTTTCCAGTCCAAGTAGGACATGTCATAAGTTTCATGCTGTATTTTCTGACAAGTTACTGTTTTATGTTAAACTTAGACTTCAAGTGACTTGACATTAACGATGTTTATCTACCACTTAGACTGCTAGATACTAAGACATGTTTCCCTCCTTCCTAGATCAGCCATGCCAGCCTCGATCCCCATTCTGTCACTCTGACTGGGAGCTACCATAAGCAGCAGCACAAAGATTTTTACAGGAGGTTAGGGGGCTTGGAGCTTGTCTCCTGGTGATAAAATTAGAGAGGAGAATTAAAATGATTACACTCTAAAAATGACTTACTGGAAGTGACAGGTTTTTTTAACCTAAATATTTTTTAAGTACCAAATTTGTCACTCCTGTAAGTTATATGCTACTAACTGTAAAATTATTTTATTGCAGCAGTAAAAGAAATGAAGTACTTTTAGCGAATGCTTTAAGATAAATCAGGAACCTTGTATTCAATTCACATTTTATTTGCTTATAGGATTCTTTTAGTTTTGACTGAGTTGCTGCAGACCCCTGAATCATGAAAGGAAATGTATGTCTCCACAACACTGTCAGCCCCCTGTTAGCTCTCCTGAGCCAAAGCAAGCCACTGAGCAAGGCAAAGTGAAAAACTAGGTTGTTACAGTTGCTGAGGTCGTCTAGTAATGATTTAGATGATGTGTCCAAAGGAGAAACACAGAAAGTATAATGCCATAAAGGTTGCACACTGTAATTATTTCACACAGGTCAGAATACTACATGTGCCAGTAGGGACAAATCCTTCCCATTCTACCTCAAGGGCCTCCTCTCTATTTAGATGCTTTGCTCTCTTTAAATTCCACTCCACCACATTCTAGACAGCAGCCTCTTTTTCAAGATGCAGTAGTGACAAAGTAGATTCAGAACAACAAGATAACCTGAGAGACATCCACCATAAAGAGCCTAATTTTTCACCAGTTTCAGTAGACCAGAAAGAACTTTTCAGTCATCCCTTAGACCTTGCTCTGGAACCTCAGGAGCATTTGCTGTTTTACATAGCACCCCAATCTCCAAATCTTCTTTTCAGTGCTTAGAAGATGCTATTTCTAGTGGCAATAGGATGATAGCTTCCCCCTGAAGAACCTACACCACAACTATCTGTCCATTAATCTTCTCCTTCCACTTACAAAGAGGGATACAGTGAAGAGTCTGTTGGGAGAGAAGGGGCACCTGTAGGATTTGTCCATACTAGCACCTTTGGTATCTACGTCCAAGCTATCACCATCTTTAAAAATATGTATCATTTAAGTGTAACCAAAATCCTAAGTCAGGACCTAGTACTGGTGTTGAGCCAACAGCACCATGACTCTCATTTGCAGGTGGCAGTGAGATGTCCTGCTGCAGGCTGAAAATGAGCCCACAACAACTCTTCTCTACCTCAGTGTCTGAACAAGTGCCTAAGGACTAGATATTTAAGTGAGTGAGCTCAAAGTGAGAGAGCAAGCCATATTATTGCTTGAGTTAGATAGATTCAATTACAAAATTTCAGAAAACCACCTAACTTGATGTAAAAGAATCATTTAACTCAAGGTGAAGATTCGGGTGGGGAGGAGACAGTGTCCCACATGGGTTCAATACTTCACTGAAGAGAAATATCTGAGACAAAGCAAGGCATGACCATGAAATTAAATTAATAATTATAAGAAATAAACTAAAGCCATTCTATACCTTCTGCTTTTCAAATACAGGAATTTAGTACAGAAAAAATGAGGCTTGCTGACTTGTTTCTGTATTAAAACTGAGTCTATATATATTGATTTTTAATAAAGTACAGCATTATGAAGCTGATATGAACTATATCTGTGCTAAGTACAGTAGGATTTCATGGTTGTCAGTATACCATACTACAGCCTCTCAAAACTACATCAGGTTTGAGGACTAAGTCTTCAGATGTGCGTTTGTTCTTGCCTGAATATCTGTCCTAGTTCACTTACTGAGAATTCATAAATCTAGCAGATGACATAAAAAGAATTCTTAAAAATCATATGACAGAAAGTTCAAGTGCTTGGTTGTGAATAGATTTGATGATACATGCAAAAAATAGATATTTAGTGCTGTTTAGATGTTGCTACAAACAGATATAAAAAATCACAACGTTACGTTTTTCAATTTGTCCACTTCTGGTACATACAGAAAACATAAAAAATTGATGCATGCTCTGTCCTTTCAACGTGCAAACACCCACATATACACATGACCTGAGCATCTGAAATTAATACAATTAGCACACAGTAAACTAGTCAGGGGAATTCTAGTACTTGTACTCAGGAAGGTTTACATTGGCGCCTGTCTTAGAAATGTAAACAAGTATTAGTCAGAAGAAAAGAAGTCTTCAGCGGAGGAACAGTGGCTGAAACTCCATCTTCAAAAAAAAGCATTCAATTATGTTTTTGAGTCTAGAAAGTACGTTCTGGCTTGTACTCCAATCAATTTTGTGAAATTTTGATTATAATTTATAATACAACAGTAAATCTTTAAATCTGAATAAGAGATGCTAGTTTATAGCTGCATATAAAGTACCATATAGGGCAGAAAACTACATAATGCAAGATATTCAAATAAAGATTTCAGATGTTATCAATGCCCTATAGTAGCAATTTAAAGGAAACTAATTCTTCATAAAACAGATTTCTTCCTAGCAAAATTTCAGAAGCAAACTGAAACATCCAGAAATCTGGAATTTGTGAGCAACTCTTTCCTTTCTGTTTTTTTTTAAATATGTATGATAATCTTCATACTTGAAAAGTATAAATAAAAAAAGTATTACATGTATTTATCTCTGCATTCAATGGATGAGACACACCAGCAACAACTCCCTCGAATATACTTATTTAACCAAGGCCTACAAGTGTTTTGTTTTCTCTCCTTTGTTCTTTAACAAAAGATTAATAAAGAGGGAAAAAATGAAGAAAGGGACATCAACACCAACAGCTGCTTTTCCAGTGTCTTCACAGATGTTGAGCAGCAACTGGAATCTTTATACTGTATTTTCATACCTGGAAGTACAAATAGTGGCTGGAGGGGAAGGACATGAAGGAGGGGGAAGGTTTCCCTCTCCATCCTATATATTTTAACTTGCATCTAGAACCATTCACATTGAAGCACAACCTAAATAAACATTTAGAAAATTATGTTAAAATGGAGAACAACGTAGCTTTAAAATAATGTTAATTGGAAATAAGCAGGAAATTTTTAAATCTAATCAGGCATTTTTTCCCTCGGGTAACATTAAATGCCAGATCTTCAAATTATCCACATTTGGCTGGATATAACTCTGTGCTGTACCACACTCCTACAAACACAGTGCACAACACACTACATACAACAAATTTACATGGACTCTGGAGATAAAAATCATGAAGTGAATCTCAGTTATCTGATTTCAAATTTACTGTAGAGGGGCAATAATTTGTCATTTCAGAACACAAAGGGGAACAATGGTGTTCCTTATTGCACAAAGACATCTCTTTACTTTAGATTATTTCCAAATGCAGCTACTGCTTAAAGGTTTGGAGTCTGATCCTTTTTTCCATAGCACAATGACAAAAAAAGCTCAGAAGCCAAGGACAGGGAAAGAGCTGATTTAGCATTTTCCCATTCTAAAATCCTCTGTGAAGGGTTTTAAAGTGTGAAGAAGAAGTGAGAATAGGTATGTAACACGCACTAGAGCTAGTTCCATTATTAACTCTTCCTCCGCAATTTCAGGAAGGGTAGAAAGCAATAGGGAAGGCTGATGGTGAGGGAGAGGAAAAAAATTTTTTTTCAATTCTTTGTTTGGTAACCTGATACAAGAAAGAAAGAATCATACAGAATGACTCCATCATGCAGAAGAAACTAATGATGGGAGAATTTAAAACTTCGCATTGATTCCCAATTTTATTATTCATTTTTGATAGAAGCAGCAGAACCCTAGAGAGTGGAAAAAAAAAAAAGGAATGGAAAGAAAGGATTCTGCACATTCTCTAAAGAGAGACCATGAAACTCTTCCTCGGCTTAAAAAATATTGCTAATGGCTTCCTTTATCCTCCCCTCCTGCCTTATTGTCCTTAAAAGTACTGTTTCAGAAGTTCTTCCTTTTCTCCCTTTTTACTAACACTGTACATAATCAGTCTCAAAACTAAGCCATGCTACATACACAGTCTTAACCAGGTTTGCTGTCAATTCAAAAAACTTAAATTTGATCTCAAAAAGAAACTATTCTTTCCTATTTCCAGTATAAAAAAACTCATCCTGACAGTTCAGCTGTTAGCACAAGCTGACATGGTGATTTCTTCTCCAAAGCATTTATCACATCAGTTTTCACTACACCCAAAATATTCCCATAAAAATAACAGATCTATATGTCCACACAGCATCAACTCCTTTCTTCAAATTATCCCTTTATAAAATAGAATTGAGAGATTCCTGTCCAGGACTTCAAGACTCTGCAATCCCAGGTAAATTTACACTTAAAACCCTTGTTTAATTGACACCAAGTTGTTTTGAACAGGCATACCAGCTCCTTGAAGCTCACTTTTTAGAATTATCTGTTTCTATCTAGCAGTGTAACTACTGGTTTGATTAAAAACTTAACCCTGCTCCCACAGATATGTTTAACTTTACAAACTACAGAAATATCAAACAGACACCTAAACAGCTTTGCAGATCTCAGCCAAGATCTCTTAGCAATTACTGCAAAATCATTTCTATCTTGTCTTGTATCACACTTTCAACAGGAAAGCTCAATATTTTCTGCAATATTTTTTACATTATTAAACCCCACATAGTGGGAAAATGCTCCATAAGATTGCCAGAACACACACTTCCATGTTTTCCATAGGACTTGGCCAGGAAAAGAGATACAGAACCTGTACCTTTAACTTGGTCATCTATGGATACTTCAAGATGCCTGCAAAAACTGGCACATTGTTAAAGAAAAGGCCATAAAACTCCTTGAAAATGGTGCCATTAAAAGTCATAATCTCTGACCCAAGGTACACAGATTTATTTAGGGCCCCTTCAACATAAGCTTCTACTCAGAATTTAAGCAAGAAGCAGCATACCTAAGTCAACACGTTAACAAAGTCCCTAGACAGGTCTCATTAAACAGTTCATAAACCAATACCAAAGATACCTTTGAATTTTAAAAAAACAGTAGTTTTTCATACAAGCTTTTACCTACAACATTTGGAAAATATTACTGCCGCTTCTTACACAGGGATTTGAGAACAGGTTTGGGGTTTTGACTTGTATCATTGTTCTCTGAAATATAGAGCAGTTCATTAACACATTGTCTGACTGGCATTTAGTAGACTGGGAATACCCAGGAAACAAAATACTCATATTTGTTCAAAAATAGTCATAGGGGAGTGAGGAGTGGGAAAGAAGGGGTTGGGGGGAGAGAGGGAGGGATGGGAGGGAGGGAGAGATGCCCAAGAGCTGTTAACGCTTTATGTCCATTCAGTCATGGTCATTCTCACTCACCTGCCATCCCAGCACAGAGCTGGAGAACAAACTAATACTGGGTGCCTCATCCTGGAAATGTTCAAGGTCAGGCTGGATGTGGCTTTGAGCAACCTGATTTAGTAGAAAAAAAGTAAGCCCCTTCCAACCCAAACTATTCTATGATTCTATAATTTAGTTCCAGTCCATAAGGTGTCATCTCCACCCTTGTTTTTTATTACTCAATTAATGTACCCTCTAGTTTTCTACTTAGAACTGAACATAGTCAACACAGAACCACTGGAAATAGACCTCAACCTCGTTGAAGTCATACATTTTCTTTTGCAACAAACTAGTCGTGATGCACTTGACAGACAGCAGCATAAAAGGAAAAGCTTTGGCTATGCCATGTTACTACGCCACCAAACCATAAGTATTTAACTTTGACTTCCCTTTTTTTATTAATAGAGGCATAAGCATAATCCTCCAGGCATGAATGCCAGGAAGGCAAGGCAATGAGAATAAATGTTTAATGCTGTTGAATGGGCATAGCAACTGAACTCCCTGCCTGCAGCCAAATATCGCTACTACAAAGGCATTCTTCCAGTTATCACTACTAATAGTTGTTGCTGGGCAGGTATGTATATAGGAACCATATTTAAAAGAGGGGGAAGGTGTGTGGGGTGAGGTGGGGAAAAAAAAAAAAGAGTGTAATAATTTTCTGTTACAGACCAGAGTTCTGCTAAAGAAATTTAATCCTTTTTCCAATATGGAAAGAAGCCAACTGTAAAGTTTACTGCAATTTCAGTAAATGTGTGAACTCCAGTAGCACTGATTGTAATAACCCCTTCCTCCTCCCTTAAAAAAAAAAAACACAACCCCCCCACTCAAATAGGCTACTCGGACAGATAAATCCTTCTCTCTATTTTCCCTCCCCCACAAGTTGTACCTTCAACACAGCCAGAACTTCCCCAGATCAGAGGACACTGTCAGTGCAGGCTGACCAGTCTCAGAGGGTTTTTTTCTTTTTTTTTTTTTTTCCTTCAAGATACTCCGTGTTAACAGCTTGAGGGGGTTCAATCAGCACTGCTTTGATCTCGGCTGGAACTATAATTATTTAACATTGTTACAAGGATTTCTATAATCCATCCTACCATTAAATCCCTTTTACACCCTCATCTTCTGAAGGCTAATCTGCATCCGTACACTCAGTTTGTCTCTTCAGCTGGTTTCATCAGGCTCTGGCATTCTCCAACATCCAGAGTGATGGTTTTTTTTTTCTAATGAAATAATTTTCTTTCAAATTGAAAAGCGCAAAAGGTCTTGTGCATTTGCTACCTTTTGATGAGATAGCTATATAACACCAATATAATCCACTGTTTGCTGCAAACTTCCTCCCAATTTCATAAAATTCATTTTCTCTGTGGTGGTTTCACTGAATTGATGATACACATGCGTGTGTTATATACATAGTTGAGGAAAAAAAAAATCAAATGAACACAAGCAGATGCTCTTTGAAAATACAGCAGAGCCAAGAGAGCAATAGTGTGCTCATTCCTCCAGTACTCCCTTTGATAAAAATTGCAGGAAACACTATAACTAAACTTAGAAAGCCAGGTAAATAAATCTGGAGTACTTGAAGAGAAAACAGAAATATTTTACAATTATAATGCATGAAAGGCACACCACATGGGAAAAGGACTTTGATTCTATTAAAGGAAATAAAATATAGAAAGAAAATGAATACAGAGCAGAATGAAATTAAGGCCATTAACAAAATCAGGCTAAGAATATAAAAGGAGATGATCAGAAATTATGAATTATCAAATGGGAACAGGAACAACAAAATGCTTTCCTTTTTATTTGAGAAAAAACCTTGAAAAGGAAAATGGCATTTCTTCAGCACATGCATGACTACATTGGGGAAACAACATCTTTGCTGCACACATTTTTCTGTGAATTGTTTTCATGGAGCCAAAATGTAAAGACTTTTGCTCCACTAAGCACTGCTGGACTGTCACCTCAATAGCTCCTGTGCTGTGACTTTCAGCATGGATGAAGGAAGTGGAACACAAGGGGAGGCAGACAGGTGGGGATAACAAATACCTCATGGAAGTATTATTGGGCCACGATCACAAGAGAGAAGCACATGTAAGCTTAGGTGCTACATTTTTCATAAGAAATAAATGTATTCAGTTAAATAATCTCATGCCTTCTTTCTCGCAATGCATAGCCCTTAGGCAAATAAAAACAATATACATGGATTTTTTTTTTATTACTACAAATATTGCATAAGGAAGGCAAAAGTTAAAGAGTAGGAAGTGTCTGCATAAAAAAAATGAAGAAAAAAAGTTGGTAAAAATACAAATATGATGAACCACAGTTAAGTAACTGACATTGACATAATAAGAGTTTTAAAAGGGTATATTCTCTTTTATTCCCCTGAACTGCCCACTTTTAGTTGATCAGCTGATGCTTGAAAAAATCATCAAGCAACAATCATAATTCTAAAATACTGCTTGAAGTTAGCTAATAATTAAAACAATAGGCAGTAGATAGAAGTGATTTTCAGAAGGAGAAACTAAGAGGCCACTGATGCTTCACACAGGGTATTTCAGGATACCCCTTCAGTGATACTTATGGTATGTTTTAGTAAAAAAAAAAAAACAAACCATACGGTAAAAGACAGACACCCCCCCACCCTGGCCAAAAACTAGTTCCTGTAAGAAAATATTTGCCCTTAGGAACATTTTGGACATTATATATCACAATCCTTTTCTATCACTGCACAATATTTAAGTATCTTCTTCTCTCAATTCCTTTTACTGGTATGTTCCTATAGACATTTAGAGCAAAATATACACAGTTTTAGTAAAATCATACTACTAGAAAATAAAATAAGACGGGGACTCGTGTGCATTATGACACCACAAGACTGAATCCACAGACATAAAATATGATGGAGTTCTTAAAATGCAAAATAAATAAGAAAGGATTGCAGAATCCAAATGAGCTTTCCATTAAAAAAAAAAGTAACATGTTATGTTAGACCTTACTATCCACCTCTGAAAATGAAGTGGCTATGAAATGAAGAGTAGCCTCAAGACTTAGCTCTGATTTCTAAAATAAAAATATTTACTTTAAGAAGCATACACATATCAAAACATCTTATATTGTATTTCAATAAACAATGTTTTAAAAATGTAAGAAAATCAAGATAATCCATGAAACTGTAATTAACAGAAACTGAAGCAGCTACAATTTGAAGACCACTGTATTCAGAATTCTTGGTATTTCTGAAGTAATTTAGTCCACCTTTAAGGCCTTTTATATTTCCAGTGGAGTAGAAAGGGGTCTTTAGTATTGCTTTGATTTGCATCCTTATTAATTTATGCAGGCTAGCAGTTTGCTGAGTACATAGAAAGTACTGAGATAAAGGCAGCTCCCTTCCTGAAAGAGCTTCTGAGTTAAGGCCACAATCCTACAAACATGTTTGTGCTTAACTTAATACATGTGGGCAATTCTGTTTTTTAGTGGAATGCTCACACACATTAAAATAAAAGTTTTTAAATACTTTGCAAGATGGGAGCCTAGAAGACCAAAGTGGTTTTTTGAAAGTAATTTTTTTCTTACTAACTGTAGAGAAAAAAAAATAAAGTAAGACTTACTGATTCTATCTTCAAACGCCAGGTTAGTCTGTACAGTTAGATTTATGCATGGATTTCTTGCACTTTTCTATGAAGTCTTTTTTATGGAGACCTAAAAATATTTTTAAGTGCTCAAAAGTAATCTTGTTCTTCTCTCCCTTTAATAAAAAAGTGCAGGCAGATGAACACTCCCCTGGTGACTGTGCCTAATAGTCTTTCTCCTGAAGAGAACATTTGTGAGTCTTGTGCAAATGATATATGTATACATATATTAACTAGTCATTAACAGACTAGGTATTAACACCATTTTCATCAATGTGTACTTTTCTATTTACTTCAACAGGAGCAGAAATTGTAATTATATATTTGAGATCCTTAAATTTAAAGACCAAGTTTGACTAGCTTGACATAAAATAATAAATTTCTGGCCCCTGTTAAAATTTAAGAAAACATAAGTAATTGCTGAATTTAGACATATAGCTGTCTAACAGAATCCACAACACTTATTACTTCATTTCTGGAGAGAAGACACTGTTAAATTTAGTGATATTTGACAGCAAGTCAAATATCCCCTGACATCCATAGGGCATCAGAGAGTGATGAGTATTTCAGCTGAAGATGGCCATGTTGTGTTACAGCAGTCAGCTTCAATATTTGGTATTCTTTATTTATGCATACAGACTGGTTAATATAGATAATGCAAAGCTCTGACTGTTGGTGAGCAAAATAATGTCATATTTCACAGTTATGATGTCACCAAAGGACTATATTTCATGGCTATAACATCTTTGCAAATATATATATATATAAAGTGGTATCCCTAAGGATCACTACTTGCCAGGGCTGCCTGAGGTCCACCAAGATGGACCTCCTTAAATTCTATTTAATGTACATTAACATTTGAATATCAAGGAAGTCTAAATAGCCTGAGAGTAGAAAAGGCATTCTCAGTTTCACACGCTGTAGCATATGACATGAATTTTTCTATATATTATGTGCTGTGTTATCTTCAATTCATTCTTTTTAAATTTCAACACACTATATTCCTTTTATGCATTTATCTGTGCATATATGTTTTAAATATTATATGTAATTACAGAATTACAACTCAAGTGAATCTCATATAATACATAAACTATCTATGTCACAGTCTTAGAATTTCAGATCTTGAAAATAGAATTTGATTACTTTATTCACTCTAAACCAGTATCATTGTAATATCAGCCTTAAGCAATATGGGCTGCTAAAATCATTTGGTTCCATTTTTCCAAAAAGGAAAACTGATAGGATTATTTTCGTGATAAATTAATTTTACCATGTAATTGCAATTACGAATTCTAATTAATGAATGGTTTCAGCCTCACTAACTAGGTCAGGATTTTTCTTTTAAAAATATATCATTTTTTCTCTTTAGATAAGCATCATGATATGTCCAAGCTTTGGGAAACACACATATAGGGCAATGATCCCAGAAGCTGAGAAATGGTGGAACTAATGTGATGTGCTTTTGGAAAAATTCAAGCCATTTTTTTGTCTCTTTTAGGGGAAAAATTAAAAGCAAGTGGATGGCAAGAGCATTTTTAACAGGAAAGATCAGTTTCTTAGTACTGTTGGAGTATTTAATTTCTTGACTGAGCTTCCCAGTGTACAGAACTCTGAACAATGTGAGACCAATGAATCAGCAGAGCAACTAATCTATTACATAATGCTTGTCAATACACATATGCCGTTGCAGGATATATTGACAGGAGGCAGAATCCAAGGAGATTGACTTTTCTGTAATCAGATGCATTCCTACAGAAAAGCATAAAAGAAACCTGAAGCTTACTTTGTGCACCATGTAGGACAGACTCCAACACTCCTGACTGCCCAGTGCTTTGCAGGTAAGATACTTAATAGTACCACAGCAATATGCAAGGACACTTCTTCAGGGTCCCCTGAAGATGTCTTCTGGCACATTTATACCATTTTAAGCCCTACATCCCTGTCAGCAACCTTATCACACCATTCTTCGATGACTCACACATTGTGGTGTGACAATATAGAGAAAAAACCAAAGTAAGTTGCAACTATTAAAATAATGACTAGCAGGACAAGATGAGAGAAAATAATTTCCTTGGAAGACTCTTAAAATTTGATGGCCTAAGTGTTACGGATGTAATAATTAAACTAAATGATAACTCTTATCAGAATGCAACATTCCAAAATATCTGTTGTTTCATTGAAGGGTTTTTTTTGGCTGTTAGAAATAGTCACAAATTTAGAGAGCATCTCCTAAATAAAAGTTCCATGGGAAGCTGATATCCAATAAAAAACTTTGAAAAATAGTCAGCATCAAATGCTGAGCAGTTCTGTAATTGGGGAAAACAGGAGTTTTTCCTGAGAAAGTCAATAAGAATAAAGTAGAAATCACTACAGTAAAATTATTAAGTAAATAAATTTTAATATTATACATACTTTATTAGATGACAAAAAATTATACCTAGCACTTACAGTGTTGCATTACACAAGCCCTGAAAATTGGACTGTGGTCATCTTAAGAAAACTCTGACTGGATGCGTATCACTAGTGCTTTCTGGTTTTGTTTTTGTTTCTTTTTTTTTTTTTTTTTGGTGAGAACTAGTATCTATTTATATATGCAAGCCAAAGATTTATGAACTGATTAGTAATTTTGGCACGACACTATGAGTATCAAAGTTCAGATAACTTAATGAAGTGGTTTTTTATACAATGATGTAATTTGAAATTCAGTCTCCTTTAAGAACCACCCACCCCAAAATGCCTATGCAAGACACTCTGGAATAGTATATATAATGTATACATTATATATATATATATATATTATATGTATTATATATATAGATATATAATGTATACATTATATTATCTTTCTAAACTAGCCAAAATAGTCATCATTGTGGGTTTACGCTTATGAAGCATCTTTTAAATCAATGCAATTATGCTGCCATAAAATCAAAGCAGCACATACCTGAAGAAGCCCACCCTGAGTATTTTCTCTCAGTAAAATACGTTTTTTACAGCTTTACACAGTCTTTGAAATAGATAATATTGTTTTATAAAATAAACAAGGCAATGTGTAATCCTGTAATATTTACTTAAAGTTATATAAAATATTGTTAAGTTTTTCTACTTGTAATCCCCAAAAATATATTATGAAGTCAAATATGGCAGTTCAAGGCTTTTACCTTGAACACATTGCTTAAAAGTCCTGAGGCACAAAGGGGAGCAAAGGGAAAGAGCAAGATATGACAGGACAATTTGATTCACTTTTTCTGTAACATATCATAAAAGATGCAACATATAGATTGGACTGGTTGCCCACACTACCAAAACAGGCATATGCAAGCACCTTCCTCATGAATATGATTTAATATGCTATAGATTAAAAATAGGTTATGGAAACAACTATGATAATTAAAGAGCACATTTAGAACACTCCAAATTCTTTCTAAGGGGTGAGGGGCATAGGAACAAAATGTCCTCTACACAGCTTATTTTAGAATGTCTCATGTAATCAGCTGATTGCATGAAAAACTAAGAGTTACAGATCTCAAATACAGGCTTTCATTATTACTTCTGCCTACCCAAATATCTTACTAATTTTTACCCCAGACCGCACTTCTGAATATTTGATTCTGGGGTTTCTCAGATTCCATTAGAACATGTTTAAAGAACTACACATTCTGTAATTAGAACAAATTGAGGTCTGATGCTATTGAGGCATCCATTCTTACGTTTGCCATGTTGATGATAAAGTGCTGAGTGATTGCATAAAAAAGTTTACTGCAGCATTTCTGTGTGAGGAACACTACTGCACTTTTTTTTTACACTTTTTTTACTGCACTTTACAAAGATCAGTTGCGCATTTCCTTGTCCAAAGACTAAACCAAGGAGAGAAACTTAGATCAACTGTTCATTTAATATTCTCCTTTTGAGAATGCAACATTAAAGGACTCTAAAAATGAAATGTGGCAATTAAACCTAAACCCAAATATGTGCTAAGCAGGTCTCACTGAGCTAAACACAGAAAGTCAAGGTCAGAATTGAGAGAGGACTTAGCCCTTAGTTCCAGTTCTGTGACTGCAACATCCAGTTTCCTTTTCTCACTCGGAATCATCTGAATTTTGAGAGTAAATACAGTATCACACGTCACATTACATTTTTTACTCTCAGCAAAAGTTAGTTCTTTTGGTTCCTGGTGATAATTTTGTTTGTTGTTTTATTTATATTATTCCAACTTTTATCTTATGATGTCATAAGAGAGAATAAATAAAGCAGCTTTTGAAGGTTGAGAAGGACACTGTACTTTGAAAATCAAAATATTTTCTTCAATGAACTGCTGAACACTGAATTTGTCACTGAAACTTGCCAATTTAAGAAATACATTCACTAGCACCTCTCAGTAGGTATTTGTATCCTACTACTGGGCTTCACCTTAAGTGCATTAAATACTGCTGCGCATATGGTTCAATATATTAACACATCCAACCTTCAACTGTTCGAGCCGGTGCTGACATCACCTGAATGCAATAATTTTAGCTGAATTAACAGGAAAAACACAAAAAAAGAACTAAATACTTGTGGACTGACTACATGTCCCTTTTGATTTTCACCCGATCTGCTTCCAAAACAAGACACCATTTCCCAGTCCTCTGGAACTACCAGGGGGTAATATTGCCTTCATGGCCAAACTACAGTGGAGGCAGCTGAAAAGTGCAAAGCTTTCTGCCAGCCTCTGCAGGTCCCTTGGTGCATGAAAGTACAAGAAACAATGCATTGTGATGCAGATGTTCATGAATTCCCTGCAGAATTTCACTGCCTAGGAGTCCTTCACTGTGTGACCTATGGGGATTCGTACTTTACATAATATCCACTACACAGCGTATCGTGTCCAAAGTGAAGCACCTAGCAAATCTGATTATTCTTCCATTGCACATGCCTTTTCCAATTATTAACTCTTTTCAGAGAACAAGAAGTCTTTTGTGCTTGAAACGTCAAAGCAAAACAAAATAGATTACATTTCCAATATATGTCACCTTTCATTTGGAGTTCAGTGACTATTACAAGTCAGATCAATGTTCGAGCCTCATGCTGGATGTACAGAGGAACAAAAAAAATTCGGAAGATCCTGGATCATTTTCAAACCCACCTAGCTGTCCTAGTTTTGGCCAAGGACAGGGTTAGTTTTGCACAGACTGGAGCCATGTGTCCTGTCCATGTTGTTATTCTATCCCAGGCACATCATCACTGGGGGGTGGAGGAAAGGGATCCTCACTTCTGAGAAGGAGGAGCAGGGTTTGTGGTTGGGAAGAAAAGGTGGCACAGGAGGGTGTGCTGGCCATTTTGTTCTTTGTCTCGGGGTAGTGCTGCATTGATGAGCATTTTCCATATAAAACACCCTTTCTTACATACACTGTTGTTCTTAGGATTGTCACTTAACTGTTCATTTTCTTTATCTCATTGCTGTTTCTAATAAATAGTTTTTACTCAACCCATAATCTCTGCCTTTTGTATCTCCCACTGGAGGAGGAGAGGAGCAAGCACTAGGGAGAGAGGGGCACTAAATTAGGGAGTGCCACTTCTAAACCATGACCCTAATCTAGAAACTCGCCCACTTGAAGATCAAGATGGTCTCCAAAGAACAATTTACACCTAACATACTGAAAATTAAAAACCTTGCTATGTCAAATAAGTATTTCACAAATGGGTAAATAAAGAACCAGAAATAGAAAATTAATGAAATACCATTAAAAAAAGCCCCAGGTTATTAGACTTGAAGGTTCTAGGTAGTTTCACTTTTCTGAAGTATTTTGACTTGGATAAAAATGAAGTTTTGCATCTGAAAATATTCTAAAAGACTAATTGTTTAAATAAAATTGAAGTTCTTCACATGTGAAATGTATATACAAGAAGACGTTACTTCTAAACTAGGCTCATTTCTATAGCAACTGATTTTGAAATTTAATTCACACATATATGCTAACAATAACATAATTAAATATAATATTACCACAGAATAATATGTATTATAATATATATAAAATTATGTTAACAATATGATGATAAGGGAATGGCATTCCAATTGACAAAACAATTGGAATGCTTGACAAGAGCTCTAGTATTCAGTGACGAATTTACTGCTTCTTCATATTTTAGGCTGCAAGTCAAATGAGACAATCCATATCTCCAGGTTTACACAATCCTACAATAATTGCACCTTGTGTCATGAAATACTACAGAAAACACCACAGCAAGTGACATTATAACAAGAAATGTCTTAGCTTTCAAAATTTATTACTGCCTATTCTTATGAATTTAGAGTAATTATTTTACACCTCAATTTTCTCTAAGCCTTGGTGACCACTATTTCTGGCTAAAGGGCAGCATTTCACTTTTTCAGGTGTGACCATAAGTGAAATTACTCCCCATCTTTTACACACGCTCATTGTAGGTCGTGCAACAGCCTCCTTCCCAGGAAAGTCGAAACTGCTCAGAGGAAATATGACAGCGGAAGTTTGGCTGCACCTTCCATGTGAATTCACCTAGCCTTTCTCACATTCTCATCCTTCAGGCTGTACAGGGCTCACCCCACCTTGAACAACAGCCAACTTCTGTACTAAGAATGTCAGATGTAAATAAAAGGTTCATTACACGTGGCAAAGAACAGCTCTGGGCATAGAGGCCAAGTACAGCCATGTTTGTGTGCTGGGAGGCTTCCTCAGCCTTTAATCAGGTGACAGCACACAAACTACCTCTGGAGAATGTTTCCTGCAATGTTTTAGCTTCTGCACCTTGGGATCTACTTGGGAAGAGTTCTGCTGGCCTCAACCAGAATCATGTCAGGGACCATTTAAACATTTATTTACTACTCCACCTCTGTCACCACTGAATATATTAACACAAGAGTAGGGTATTTTTCTTTCTGCTTCTTAGACCTGCATCTTCTCATTATGAAGCAAAGACTCTCATCATGTAAGAAGAGAGAGGTGAGACCCTGAGAAAGGTCTGCAAGAGGAAGCAGCTGCTACAGCCAACAGAATAATTAATTAATCCCAGCTGGTCACAGCAAAATTGACATCCTGGTGCTCCTATAAATTGTGTCAGGTTGCATGCTAAAAATTAATTTTTAACTATATTTAAATACCAGTTCTTACAAGCATTTCATGGTCTAAGAAATCCAGCTTTTGTTACAAAAAATGGGGCAGCAGGGCAAACCTCAAGAGTTCCTGTTTTTAGAAGATGCTTGGCAGTGAGTCTGAATTATTTACAGTGAAGTCTGTAAGTTACAGGCACTAACTACATCATAAAGTTTAAACAAGTTGAATATAGTGCAAATATATTTCAGTAACAATGGTATTAATCAATCAGACCTGAAATGGAATGATGCAGAGGTCTGCAGATTTAGTTTCAGGTAAGCAACATAAATCAGGGCTATACATGAAAAAGAACTGGGAAGACTAGAGTCCTTGAAGACCTGGATAAATTCTATATACAAGACTGAAAGTTATTCAAAATCCTGCATTTAATGCACAGGTGTGGTAACTGCTTAAAACAGCTCCACTACCATAATCCAAAACACAAGACAGCAGTCCACAAGCATTTGCACCTCCCTGAAGAGAATTCAAGTGTCAAAACAGTCAAAGACCTGCAGTGCAAAGGTTAACTGGATGACTCTTAGACCCTTACTTTTGTTATTCTGAGTCCAAATGGCCTCCTCCTAGTTCCAAATTTTTGATAGAAACCAGATCAAAATCCACAGAAATCCTTCCCAGCTTCAACAAGGTTCCCTCCCAACCCCGGGAGCCTGGGAGCCCAGCTCTCTGCTTTTAATCCAATATCCACTTCACTACAGAAGATTTATTTAGACTGTCTCTTGTTTCATTAAGGGTTCCAAAAGTCTGTAGTGATTTTTGACACTTTGTTATAATGTTCCTGTGACACCCCCACCCCCTCCTCACATACCACACCACCCAGCCTCATTTTCATATGGATACAAAGCATCGGGATAAAATGATGGTTCATTATAGTGGTACAGAGCTCTTATCTTCATCCGGCAAGAGTCATTTCCTTCCAAAGATTGAAATGCAAATGTGAAAATTAATGATAACTGCATTATCTGATAGCAGAGATAATACCGATTCACTGTCAGAGTAACACACAGTCGTTCTATGATTTCCTCTGCTTCTTCACAATATTCTTCTCACTGTCAGACTATATCTATGGTTAACTATGTTTCATGGATTTTTGTTAATTTACATCAAATAGCATTTCCAAGATCTTATATCTACCACATTTCCCCAATCAAAAAGGAAACAAAATCAGGACAGTAATCTCCAAGTCCTTCTTAGGACTGGCTTAAAAAGAAAGAAGGAAAAAAAAAAAAAAAAAAGGAAAAAAGAGAAAGAAGTAAAAAAGCAGGGGGAGGGGGTAGGCTATCATTAATGTCTGTTTCCATCTTGCAGTGGTCTACCAACCATTCCACTCTATATTATACAGCTTTGCTTTGTAACCCAAAGTTCTTATAGTATTACTAAATAATGCAGAGTAAACCCAACAATCAATACATATTTGCAGTGATTCTTACGAATGGTTACAGGAAATCTATACAGAAAAGCTTTTCAAACTACCTTTTATAGCAGGTAGAAATATGAACCTGGCATTCCCAATCTTCACTACAACTTTCCTGATTTATAACTCACTGAAGCAAGACAACAGAATTCATATGAAAGCCTGTTTCTTTTATTAAATATTAACAGCATCATAGCTCAATGTAACATCATTTTGAAGTACTACTTAATTTCAAGCGTACTATTTTTCTTAAAATTTCTGATACACTTTAAGAAAAACAGCAACCTGTAATAGCAATTAAAACAAACTATACTGTGCTATATTTAACTATACTTAGTATTTTTTTCAACAGTTCTCTGAAACCTGGGTACAAGTGATGATGAATCTGCTGAAATGAGTAACATGAGCTGCTACTTCATTCTGATTTACTACTGCCAATATCAGAAGTCCTGATGATTTCCTGGAGGCAGAACTTTACACATGGAAAACTTCCCCTTTATGTAGACATGAAAGCAAACAATAAATGACAAAATCACCACGAACTGCCAATAAGAGGTTTAGGTCTTATTTTACACTGCATAGGGGTTTTTTTCATTTGGGGGGGTGTTCCATTTCGGACATGTAGACAAACGACATTTTCTCACTTTCTAAGTCGAATTCAGGTACCACTCAAAAGAACTTCTGAGACTGACTTTCAAGTTATTTAATTGACAAAATCAGCACACTCTATAAGAAAGCCATGCATCCTCATGACTATAAAAGTAAGAGCTCACATATGGAATATGGACAATCTAGTGTAGTGCACGTGAATTAAGAAGAAAGAGATCCAGTTCTTCTTTAGGACCAAGACTTCTGTGAATGGCACCTTTGGAAATGCCCTATATTTAGTTCCTCAGCTGGTAACAGAAAATACTTCTCTGTCTTAAAAGCCAGATACAACTTCACTGATGGCTGAAACACCCATTGTTTGTTGGAACTGCAGGAAGAAAGTCAAAAGAATGGAGCAAACAGGATAGTGCAGTGGATTTGGAAAAACTTTTTGGCTTAGTCTGTATTAGAAAATCGTGTCCCATCTGTCTACAAGGAAAAAACATTCCCCTGCATATTAAAGGATCAGTATATGTTGTCTCCAACTCTATTGTTTTGTTTTATCACTACAGAGTAATTGAGAATTACAGAATAGAGAAAAGCACAAAGAAGTTTTCATTCTTAAAATAGTTTTAATAAACAGTTACTGAAGAAATAAAAATTGGGAATTGCTTATATGAGGCCTGCTTGTACTTATTTATTATAAATGCACACAAATATTACAATATTTATAAAAGCAATAGATAATATACTCATTTATTTTGTTTCAGTTACAAGGAACTGTCATGGTCAGTCAGTCTAATTTCTCCCCCAGTGAAATCTATCTCATTTTAAAAGTTGAATGTTTGCCACAGAACTTGATCATGTTCTTTAGGAAAGTATCTCATCCTGAATGCAAATATTTCTAATGACAGATAAGTGGCTTTTCATAAAATGTTTCAATAATGACTTTTTAAGCACTAAAATCCATTCTTTGTGTCTGAAACTGTGGAGCTTCAACATCCATTTAATCTTCTGATACTTTGCAAGAAAGAGGTGCCCACTGTTATCAGATTTTCACTCTGAATTTAAAGTAGTTTGTAATCAGATTGTCCTTTAATATAACTTTAATATATCTTTGATAAAATAAATAGGGAAAGGACCTAGACTTTTCCATAATACCAATCCTTTCAACTTTCTAGTGGCTCTTCTCCAAAACTGTTACAATATGTTAACATCATTCTTGAAGTGTGACCACAGGACACACAACCCTGTTTCAGCATCAAACAAGAGAGATGACCAGACAAGCAAAGTAATCTGAGAACCCAAAGAAACCCTTTAGCCAAACTCTCTCTTTTGAGCCTAACCCCAGTTCATTAAATCTCAAGACTTTTTCAGAGGCCCTGCTTTCTCATGCTTCTACAGGTCTTTTACAACTGTAACAATTCTATGAAAATATTTATTACCTTCTCATAAGCCCATAACTTTACATTTAATTACTCTGAAACTAAAATTTTCCTGCAGCTAACATGGCAAGTTTTCAGGTCTGCCAATAGCAATTACCAAACATTCAGCATTTTTTAAAATTGTAAACATATTGCAAATAACTAAATATACTTTATCTCACATGCTATATTATGTTGGTTTTACAAGACGTATTTTTTTCTATAAGCCTACACAGATTGGAATTCTTACTAAACTCCTCTTAATAAAAGCATCTTACAGTACTTATCCCATTATTTCCAGTTGGACCATTGCCATGTGTACACGTCTGTCATTACCCACACCAACTTTTACTGTTTTGAAGACATTTTAGTTGTCAAAACCTTTTCAGAACTGAAGTAGTTCACTAGAGCTGAGTCACTTAGCTCCTAAAAAAGTTAAATTCAAACCATCAGACTGCTTAAATTAGCTAGTACAGAAGTACAGTCATCACATACAGTCAAATAGGTTTTCCAGTACAAATGTTTTAAGCAGACTAGAAATAATTACCCTTTTATCTGTCCCCTTTTACTACTGAGTCATGATTTGTAATAGATCAATACCAATTTTCTTTTTTTTTTTTCTTACCACATTTTAAAATGTCATCTTACTGTTATTAATGAAGGTACTGATAGATTTTTAGAGTTTGGGGTTTTTTTTCCTTTCCTTTTTTTTTTTTTTCCTTTTAGCCTCATATTATAGTTCCTAGTTACATTATAGCATCTAGTTACATTCACTTGGATTTTTCAGGTTTCTTTTTTTTTTTTATTTTCTTCTAGGTAATATTAACATTGCCTTCACTTTTATTATAGCTTTTGGAAACTCTAAAAAATTTATCTTAACTCTTCCAAGTTATAATTCGTACTTCTCAATTCAAACCTCTTCTCCTTTTTGATAGAGTTCATATTTTCTATGTTATGACAAGTATGGTGGACTGAACTTGTATCCACCACTGCAAGCATGACCACTGGATTATCCACTGGATAAACAAGCATTCATTTCCAAACCTGTAAGCAATTTATCTTTCAAGAAGCCATATAGTTTCCTTCTATTTGGCTTAACAATATTTTACTAGAGGTGCTCAGTATCTAAAATTTTCAGAGATTTCAAGGAAGTTCTGCTATGGAAGCATGAAACACACATTCAGTAGAAACCAGAATGATTGTATTGTCTAATGTGATGGGTGATCTGCAGAATCCATGTAGGAGATCTTTCTGTTTGCTCTGTCTTAACGCACTGCCCTCACATGCACTGACATCCCAGCAATAATACAAAGCTACAGAACTATGCAACTCCATGTACCAAGGCAAGCAGCAGGTGCAAGGCCACAAAATGACCTCTGCTCCCACATTTAAAAAAATTTTACATAAAATGCATTTAAACCCAGTCTTGCTGCTCTTGCTTTCTGTTCTTTGGACTGTTGCTGTTGGCCATAACAGAAAAAAGGATCAGGCCCTTCACTGTGTGTTCATACACAGTCCATTGACCTCTGTTACCGTTATTTCAGAGCAGTTTCACTGAACAGGAATTTTTAAAAATTGAACATAAGAACAGTGAAAACTGAGGGCAGTTGAAAAACATTCAGGTAACCCTCAAAGTGGCTACACAGAGCAGGCAGGCTATCTCTGAAATTCCTTGATGGCCAGTGAAGGTCACAAGACTCTGTCATCTGAAATATTGCTTCAGCAGAAACTCTTTGAAGTTACAGCACATCTAACTTTGGATTTTTGTTCATAAAAATATTCTAATTACAAAGACTTGGGAATGCATGTGAACCATTTAACAATGCAAATTTTCAAACAAAATAAAACTCTACTTAATGCCAGAAGCTTAATTTTTCAGTTCCTGGCAAGTACTGGCTCTGAAAGTCACAATATGTTCCCTTAGTGCTAAAAAAAGACATAAAATATTAAAATAAAAGAACAGCTCTACTATTTATATAAATTCCTGAATTGTCACAGTTCACATTATCAGTTGACAGAAACTTATATCAGGCAGAACACAGCAGTTTGATTCTGATAGGCTCCACCTTTCAGAGATGGAACTTTCCTTAACAGAGAAGGTAAGGAGACCAGAGACAGCTCAGATTACAAAGAATACATCATCATCTGCCCTTTGAGGTTGTGCCTCTACTGACAGCTGGCAAATTTGTTGAATCAAACTTTTCACTGGCTCTGTTTGTGCTGCACTAAAATATGTTTCTAAATAAGCAGAATATTTCATGCTTTGTTCTTTTGGGTTTTTCCAAAAAACTAAAAGACATTATCTTTGTACTGCATGGTTGAAAATGATCTTCTGTTGATTGCTTCTTTTCCATGTCAATAGTAACCAACTTCATTTCACGTATGATGGAGAGTATGGGATGTGGTATATATCCATTCCTTTTTTCATATGTATTATACCCTGGTAAAGAATCAATACTTAAATAAAATATAGATGCTGATACTGGTGTCCATCAGTTTTCAGAAGTCAAAAGAAATTTTCCCACATTCAGTTTTGACTTCCATCTTATTCCATGTCAAAGCTATCAATAAATATCACAAGTACACTCATTCTACTGCTTAACTGAATTTTTCCCAACAAAATGAAAAGACCTCCTTTTACTCCAGTGTCAAAAAATATCTCAGGAACTTTTGAAGAAGGTAGCACATATAAAAGGCAGTAACAGCCAACAAAGTGCATATTCAACTATGCTAAAATACATTAAAAAATTGCAACAAAAATAAAAGATTTCAAATAGACTTTATTTATAATGAAATTAAAAACAAGTTATATGATAAATACAGACAGCCTTTAAATCTTCTATGCAGCAAGTAAAGGCCATTCTGCTACATCCACATATATACATATAGTATTATTTTAAATGTACAGTAGCATAATACTAAACCTTGTTTTCATATAACACCATAGTGCTTTATATAGATTATCAAGTTCTTTGTGTATTATCTTGAAAAAAATTTTAAATTATATCATAATAATTAGATATACTATGTCTTCATTTTTGTTTGCATTATATTTTCCAGCTACTGGTTTCAGAAAATTGCCATTAGTTTTGTTCTTCTCTTCATGAAAAGCATACAGTAATTTGCAAAATCAAGCAAGGATGAAAATGTGATTGAAATATAAGAATTTTTCTAATGAAATATTATTATTGCATTATAAATTATTGATACAACAGTTCTGTAACTCTCTTCTGATGTGCTCATCATTTTGAGGGAAAATTTCCATACGAGATACAGCTATTGCTAGAGCGTGTTTGGCTTCAGATGCACATTTTGCAACAGTTTTATTAAATTATGGTCAATATAATGGATTTTTAAGGCCTATTCCCCAGTCCATGCCCATGAAAACACTGCATTCAACTGCAGAATTGCCTAATTGAGAAATACAATTTACCCCTTTGCCTTAGGTACTTTTACAGTACAAGAGAGGTTTTACATATTTATATTAAACAGATACTTGAAAGTATTGCCGTATTACCATTACATCTTAGCAATGTTATGCTTGCACCATCTTCACTTACAAAGCAGAAAATGTTACCTTGAATTACTGTTTAAATGTGAAGTTCTAACGCTTCATTGACTGCAGTCTGAGTTTCTCTTTCCACTGAAACCAATTACCAGGTGTGCTAAATGATTTCTATCAGGCTCAAACAGGTTAAAAAGAAGTCCTTCAAAATTTTAGTTGGCATCATACCTATTTGTTAAGCTAAACACGTTGCTAAATGTTGGCATAAAGCTTGAGAAAAGACCAAAGCATCTGGGTGGCCTTCTGACCTCAGAATACAGAGCAGAAGTGCTTCTCCCTTAATTCAATCATAGAAGAAAGATCTTACTGAGAAATTTTATTCCTAAAATGCTAAGCAGCAAGAAAATTGTCCTTTACATCAAACAAGTACATAAGGCAATTTATGTTGAACAATTTACAAAATGGTATAACCAAAGCCATTTGTTTTTATTCATGAATTTCATCTTAATACTTACCTGTCAATATCCTGGAACCCGAAAGATCATAGAAGAGACAGTCCATTAAAAATAAATGCAAAGCATAACAATCTATCTACGATAATAATGAAATTAACAAATATTAAAGTCTAGTTCAAGAAATTTCTCTTGGCTTTCAGTTGTTTTTCCCTACCTGGCCCATCCCAATCTTCAGTCTCCACAGCAAGCTGCCCTGGTTTCTCTGATCCTGCATCACCCTCAGATTCTGCTGCTCCCTGGATGCCTTCTTCATTGCCTGAAACACAATAAAAAAATACAGTATTGACATATTCCAATAGTGACTTTTAAGCAGAGCTCCTATAATATCCAAAAAACAGCTTGCATGCCTAAGTGAAAACATATATGTCTATAAACAGAGAGAAAATGAAAAAAAAATTAATAAATAAATGTAAATATTTATGACTCCTAACTGGCGCAAAGAAGCCCTGAGTATCCAGTACTTGCAGTGTCACAGAGAGAAAATCTTGGGAAACACTGCTTACTCCATATGATTGAAAAACAAAATCACAACTTGCATCTAATTCTGCAAACAAAAGCACATAAAGTCACCGAGTCTGTAAGCACAAAGGAGAGAAAGACATCACCTTGTGACCCCCCAGGAACACATCCTTTCAGTTAGGGATTTTCCTGAATTGAAACCTAAATGTTTCTTATGCACTACAGACAAATGACACTCGGAACAAAAATATGGTCCACACAACTAGTGAAAAGCTAATGCATGGTATTTCAACACTTAAGGAATTTGCCCTTAAAGTCATAATATACCAGCAGGTCCCTAAAGTAATTTTCCCCCATCAAGCTTTATTTAAAGAAATGCCACATTTCTGATGAATTTTCAAATTTACACCATCCAAAACTATCTGAAAATGTCTGTCTACCTTCTGTTACTACCCACTATAAGGTCATATAGGACACACAGAAAATTATGATAAGGCTAAATTTTTAGAGATGACGATTTAATTTTTATTTGAAAAACTGCTTGATGAAAGTGCAGTTATTTCATGTATACAAATAGACTAGGCAAGCTCCATGCCAAAATACTTTGAAATAATTACTAAGAAAACGACATTGAAGATGAGGGGTTCAGGTATTAACACAAAATGATCTGGCCACAGCAACATATTAACTGACATTTCTAAAGGCTCTTCTAGGTTTGGATTTTACTCATTTCTACATTATTTTTTTTTAATACTATCTATCCAAGAAACTCCTGCGTAGGAAGACACTAAGAATGGAAAGAAATAAACAAATCTACACAATTAACTACTTCAGTCAAATAGGACTGATTATGGTTTAATTTTTTTCATCAAACTTGAGGGACACTTGTTAAAAAAATATCTCCCACAAAGAAGTGACAGCACTAGAAAAACAAATACTGTGTATTTTACAAACTGAAAAATCAGTCCCTTTGTTGATTTAACAACAGGAGACCAAGAAGGAGCAAAAAGCACAGCAATTAAGCAGTAACTTGTTTTTCCCCACTCATGATAACAAAAGCTTTAATTAGCAACATAGGTAAAGAAATGTGATTACAACAAACTATGCCAGATCCCCATACGTTATCACTGGAGCTATATTTATACCGGATAAGATTGTGACCCAGAGTTTTCAAGTACATGATTATATACAAACACTATAAAGTATTAACTTCGTGTGCATGTGTAATGTCTGGTAATAACACATTCTTCCTTACATACATAAAACACAGTTCTTCAAACATGAAGTATAAAAGCCTGATAAACTACTACTCACACATACACAATACTATAATCACTTCACAGTTTGATTACAAAACTATAGTTCAGTGAAATTGTGGTACTAAAAACATAGTCCAGAATATTCATAGGCACTTGTAGGGTGTAAAATAAAACTTGAATACAACACAAATATCTAGTATAATTTTTGTATTAAATTGACTGCATAACCATAGCCAGGCATTTGAAGTTCACATGCTTCAGTTTAATCTGAAGTTACCTTTCAGAAGAAAGTCCTAAATATACTCATGTGCTGAAAAAGCTATCAAATTTCTGCTATGCAGTTTTAGCAATTATTTGTTTTTTAGCAACTAGCCTACTTTGAATTAGCATTTGTATAGTTACTTTGTAGTAATCAAACCTCTGCATTCTTTGGGTAGACTGAAGAACTTACTGGATAATTTTACCTTCATTTTTCTATATTAATAGCTACTTAAAGCAGCAAAATTTGTCTTACATTGGACAGACACAAAAGAAATTTTTCCTAAGTTCAGACCTGGCAAGATCAACTCTAGCTTTCTCAAAAATGTTGGAAAGCACTTCACAGCAAGGGCAATTCTTGTTTTCTAACTCAAGATGCAAAACCAACACAGACAGTTCTTAGAGTGTTCTTGGAATAGAATGAAAATGTTTTTCTTCCACTGTATATAACAGAGCTGTATGTACTAAATCAGAACAATAACAGCAAAATTTAGAAATAGTAATTTTTTTAGAGAGAAAAGAAGAACAGATAATTGGAAAACTTAATCTCCAAGATATTAAGTTCTTCCAGGTTATAATGTATGCCAACCTGGTGTGAGCTTGCAAATTTCAGCTTTCTTCCAGTCAGTGAAACTAACCAGAATATAAACAAATGAAACTATTAGAATTAAAAGAGGACAAAGTTAAGTGAAAAGATTGAGCTGAAAAGCAAACGGACAGAACAACAGCTAAGGTACACAAACTACAGTACATAGTAATTAGATATTCTGGAGATGAGGAAAGATCTGAAAATGTACATTAGCAGATGACTCAACTTTCCATTAACTTGCTTTTTTAGTGTTTCATGAAGTATACTGGTACATGGTTTTCATAGTCAAATTTTAATGAATTCATGCATGCTTTGTGCAAATAGAGTAGACAAAATGTGTAGCATTTACATTAAGGAAAACTTTGCTTTGGATCTAAAAACATTCTTAATTATTTTAATTGATATTTTCTATTATTCACAACTGCCAAGTGCATACATTACACACCTGATATAACACCACACTGATTTCTCCTATTCCCCCAAACTACTCCAGTCTGCTTGAGAAACCAACAAATGGTGCATTACTCTAAATTTCCAAATCCACCAGGGAGTGAAGTCTATCCCAGGCTCAGCTGAGCATCAAGGACTGACTGAAATGGGCTACCAATCTGGTGCTGGAGACACTGCAACTTTTAAAAGCCAAAAGAAGAGCTGATAGCAAAACACATCTCTCAAGCTTTTTTTCTTTTCTTTCCCCATACTTAAAGCTATTTTAGCATTTGTTTAGCACAAAGGAGTTTATTATTTCCTTCCAGAATTTCTTTTTTTTTCATTGTTTACTCTTTCTGTTCAGTCACTGACTACTTTTCGGTCTCAATAAGACTATTTTTTCATACTTATTTTGGAACTGATTACATTTGTCTTCAATTTACAGGTGTAGATATTTAACTGGATTGAGAATATTAATTATTTCTTTCTTCCAAGTCCAATCAAGTCCAATTTGCCCGTACTACCCTTTTGCTACTAACTTGTTGATTCCTTTCTAATCCCATTAATTTTGTTTTTTCTCACACTTCTTCTTTACTTCGCTTCTCAATTACATTTTGTATTTAAGTTAAAGGATAAATAACTTTTTCCCATCAACACCAAAGAGTGCTATAAAAAAAAAAGCAATGATGAGTACTCTAAAATGAATCAAAACCTGCTTCTGTTTAATCAGGTTTAAGCAGTTGCTTCTTAGCAACCAAGCCTGGAAAGTGAATTCTGTCCTTTAAATGATCATTGCATGAAAAAATACTCTTATAAGTAAGCATATATAATACCATAAAGTATGTTCAGTCATGAGTAAAGTAAATCTACTAGAATTTCTGCTACTTCTCTATACTTGGTATTAGAGTTGCACTTCTGGCAGAACTCATCACCTCTAACCTTAGATGCCTGAAAGTTAAGCTAGTCCAGACTACTTACACAGACACTCCTATAGGCAGGGAAGAAAGAAATCTCCTGAGTGATTCATCCTATTCTAGGATGCCTGAGATATGAGACCCCTCTTGGTGTCTGAGAGAGCTGAAAGGAATCATCCTCTTAAACACACAGCTTAGACTAGGGACCTATCTTTAGTCAGCTAAAGTTGGGTGAAACAAATCTCGGACTTATTCAGCTGAAATGCTGAATGCACAAAATACTTCTTAACTAAGAGGAAAAAAAAGAAGTCTCATTCAAACAACTTCAATATGTAATGTGGATATAATTTTCATCTTGACCTTATAATTTCTTATCAGCATTGACTGTTTCTGTTGTCATCAAAAATAGTTCAAGATTTTTAATGTCGTTTAAATAGCCTAATGTTTATCCAATAGACAATTCACTGTAATTCAAGGTAAAGTTGGTCTGGAAATCTGAAGACTGCATAAGAGACATATTACCAGTAACATGAGAGAGAGAACTCCAACTTCTCTGACAACACTGACAAGTAGGAAAAGAGAGGCTTGAATATTAACAAGTAATTTCATTTTAATCTTTTTAACAAATTAAAGACTTCCCAATTTGTACTTAATCAGCTTGTACCACAAGTAGTTGTGGTATTTTAAAGAAGCACATGGGTTAGCAGTTCTTCTCAACCCTGCTGTTTTAATCCATGTTGTTCCTATCAGTATTAGGCTCTTACAGAAAGTCTCGTACAATATAACTATTGAACTTTCTTGACTGGGAATGTTATAGCAGCTGTTAGGCACTCCACAATGTATTTTGCAATCAGTTAAATCAACAAAGTATTTTTTCATCAACAATGAACAGTTCAGAACTGACAGATCTACTTTCTTGTTCACAACTGCTTATCACAGCATAGATATCATGTATGTTTACCAGGTGCTTCCTATAGCTAGGATACCTTCACAGAAGCCGCTCACAAAAGATAAGGTCATAAAAGAGATGAAAAACGTGCAAGCCTCATACACTCATGGTTTTATCATCAGACAAAATAGCTTAGGGTGAAGGACTGCACCAGTCACAAAAAGAACACAGCAGCTTTTATTAGAGTGAGAGAACATTAAAAGTTTGAAATTCAGTTTGTTTTCCCTCTTCCTGGCAGCATAAATGTAAACTTAAATTGCTGACATCCTCATACAGCTGTTCAGAGTGAAATATCACTTCTCAAATATAATAAATCAGTTCAGAAATAAATTGTTGCAAAGCCAGTATTGCCAAAAGAGAAAACAGATGCAATGCAAAGGCTTGGGGAGTCACTCACTTTAGACTTTCATTTGGCAAGGACATAACCTCATGGACAGTGACAGACCAGGGTGACTGCCTGGAAAGGGGGAGGGGGCCCACTCCTTTCTGCCACAGTCTTCAGTGGCAGTAATTCGAGATCCAACCAAACAAGGATTCTGAGACTATACACATGGACTAGATGCCAGAGCTACAGAAACTATAGATCAGCAACCAAAAAGTGTCCTTTGTTATTCGCTTTATCTCAGTGCCTGTAACCAGTAAGAGAGCTTACACACACTGATAATCCTGCTCTTGAATCCTAAAAAACACACTGTAAGCTGAGAATTGTTGGCAGGAACCTCTCTTCAAAAGCCATACTCAGTAACTTTGAAATAGACCATATACAACTTAAAATACAAATACTTAATTCATTCAATGTAACTTACTTTTTAGCAGCATGCACTATTCTTAATCCACCAGAAGGTTAGTTAAGGCCT
>JAHLSL010000021.1:1766895-1826895 GCA_025920805.1 Petroica traversi
AGGCCTTAACTAACCTTCTGGTGGATTATCTCTTTTGAAAGTATTCTATGTATATATTTAACTATAATTGTAATGACAATACAGGATTGAGCAGATAGAAATAATTCTGGGGATAAAATAATTCAAAAATAATTATATAAGCTTTTGGAATGGTAATAGAACTGTGAGAATAAAGATACTAAATAATATGGAAGGGATGTTTCCACACTTTGTCATATTTACCAAAAGATGTGAGGAGCAGATAAACAACTACAGTGGGTACAGTGCCATGCAAATAGATTTAATTTACAAGTCTTGCAAGAGCAGAGAGACAGAGATTTGGTGCTATCACTACCAGACTCTTATCAATTTATCTGATAAATATCAGAAATCATTTCAGTGAAGGCAGTAAAAATCAACTGAGACACCCTACTCAACAAATGCAGAAAGTATGAGCAAAATCTGTGCCTCCCATGATTGATTTGTTAACGCACCTGAAAGAAACCAGCACTTGAAAAAGTTAATCTACTGCATTTTATTTCAGATTATATTAATCACCTCAATACTTTGCTTCTTTGCAAGCAATTACTGTTTTCTGTCATGCTGATTAACAATCATAATTTCTCCTGGGATAAACCTCATTTGAAATAACTGTATGTTTTCATTTGCCCCAAGCACTCTTAGAATTATGCGTCCAGCAAGTCTCAGAAACAATGGATTACCTCTTTCCCCAACTTTTAGGACTGGTTTGTAAATATTCAAGAGTTGGCAAGTGCCTATACATGTATGTGCAAGCCATTAGCTCTCCAAAATAGTGGTATGGAACTATTTTGGTTCCTATTAAAATCACGACTTTGTTTAATAAAATGACATCTTGACACATTACATCTCAGCACAGTGATCATGTTAAAAAGCAGTGTCAATTATTTCTAACCATTTCAGCTAAAGCACTTTTCTCCTGGGATAAGTCACTGCTGTGCAGCACATTCATCTAGACTGAGCCTGGCCTTCCTCTTTCTCTACATGCTTGATACGTTCTCATTATTGCCACTGTTTGCTTTTGAAGTCCTTTCAAGACAAAGATCACTCATTCAAACGTATTTCCTGCAGAACAGTGAAAATGTTCTCTAAATTTATTCCTGACTTTCTTTTTATTAATGGGTTTTAAATATATATATATACGTATATCTATGTGTGTATATATATACATATATAAATTCTAACTTTTAAGGAGCAACTCTAAACAACAGTGCGACAAATGGGTATCATTCAAATATACTGGCTACTCAAAAGCTTATATCAATTTTTTAAAAAAGAAAAAAAAAAGTCTTGCATCTTTTCAATCTTTCCCCATTAAAACTTCAAATACAATAACTCTATTAGACATATGCAAGTACTAGCCTGGGGTTCAAACTACATAGTTCTAAGCACTTGATTTGAAAAGCAGCAGAGCACATTTTAAAAGATATTTTCATGCCACAAATAAAGACTGTTATTTAATATAATTTTCAAAAATTATTTCAGTGGAAATCAACAATCCACGAGATTCTAAATCAGCCTGCAGCAGAACAGAGATTATTTCAGAGAAATTATAAAAAGTTTCAAATTCTAAGTTTGAAAGCTCTTCTGCAAGTTCATATTTCAATTTAATTACATAACAATTCTGTTCCATCCCTACTGCATAAATATTCAATCTCCTGTAAGAATTCTTCATCCAACCAAGAATACCTCATTTCATACTTTCCAGCTGAAATCATTATCATATACAAATCCAGTTTTTATGTGACTTCCACACACGACTACATAAAAAGTAGTAATAGGTACCTGTTCCTGCACAGTGAATTTTTAATTTATTATGTTGAAAATAACTGGATATTTCTTATTTGAAACAATCAACCCTTCAGATGCTTCAATATCAAAAGCAGCCAATTTCCTATCATTACAGGTGGGCTCCCACATACAAGTTGTATTACACGATTTCAAAACCAGTGTAGGCTTCTGTGAGTCAAGCCCAAGAAAAAGACTCAGCAGTCAAAAATAAGTGCTTCTTTTTCTCTATCCAGCAGAAGAATCTATCCAGCAATAATATCTTTCTTATCAACATCTATTCAATTATGACATAAATGTGGGATTTGCTTGATTTCTTTTTAGTGATCCTTTCAGAGTTAAAGTACTGCAAATATACTCATACAGTACATAACGTGTGAGCAAATCTGCTTTCTGGGCCTGGGTTGACAAGAATTTTGTCAGCCGCATCTTAGAACTCTTCAAACGTATTCAGATTTTATGTGTCAGGGCCACCAAATCAGACAAAAAAGAGACAAAATGGACCTTCATTACAAATAAAATTAGAAACAGATGTACAGTACATATGAACTAAGAACATGTGGGAAAATTTGTCATTTGTGCATTTCATGTTTTAAAGAAGATTACCCTTATTAATTTGCAATTCATATTCTGTCAAGTTTGAGCTCAATTTTAAGTCAATCCAAGTTCAAGTTTTGTGACTTTCTAGAAAGAGGACATTACACTACTTGTTGTAACCAAATAATCCCTTCGTGAATTTTATCCCTAGCTGTGATAGAATTCAGTATTTCATTGTTCTTAAGAAAACCAAAATGTGCTGACTGTAAAGGCTGGAGTTGCTTTGATAAACTGCTTAAAGTTGAGTAAGCTGTTTAAGTGTTCCTCTCAATTTTTTAATTCTGTACAGTTAAAATAATGTTTTCTATTTGGATCTATGTATTTATTTCTTGAAACATAGCTTCCTAGTTTATTTCTGAGATATATTTTTCTGCTTGATGTCCAATTATTTAATGCCTTGATTAGAAGAAGGGTTTGCTTGTTTAACTTAGGTCAAATTTTCATCCAAATAAAGTTGATGCTAATACCTACGTAAGTTTCAGCTGGACTGAATGACAGGTTTAAACATGGGTTAGCAGTAAATAAAAATAAGTACTGAATACACAATCATGTACTTTTTATTTTAGCATTTACATGCTCACTAGTGAGTGAATGGTGGGGGAAAAAAAGAAAGACCACTTCAACCTTTTCCGATATCTTTTTTCCATTCTAGCAAGAAAACAGGTCTTCCTCTGAGCTTTAGTAGCAGGAAAGAATGAGAAACCATAAGAGATAAAGCACAAGACAAATGCTGATGTTCAGATGAAAAAGATCTCCTTTCATCCTGCTAGGATCAAATCTAATTCTGACTTAGCATTGTTCAAAGGGTGTTATTGGAGAAACTCCTTCCTTTCTTTGTCCATATTCAGCATCTGACAAAAAGTACGGAATATTAGAATCATAGAATTGTCAGGGTTGGAAGGGACCTTTAAGATCATCAGGTCCAGCTGTCCACCCAGCACTGCCATTGTAACCCCTAAACCACATCACCCAGAGCCAAATCCAGACACCTCCTCAACACCTCCAGGGATGGTAACTCCACCATTTCCCTGGGAAACTTATTCCAGTGCCTCACCACTCTAATGCCTAACAGTGAAAAATGTTTTTCTAATATCTAATCTTAATCAGAATCTCCCGTCTCAATTTAAGGCCATTTTCTCTCATCCTCTCAGTGCAGGCACAGCAGAAGAGACTGAACCCCACCTCACTACAGCCTCCTGTCAGGTACCTGTAGAGAGTGATGAGATCCCCCAGTCTTGTCTTCTAAAGTTGTTTCAGCTGAATGAGATACAGATAAATGTAGGAGAACCCTTACTCTGGGGAATATGAGAATCCAACAGTGTCACAAACATGCAGACAAGTCAGGAAGAGTAACTATTGCATTCTTAGAAGGAGTAACGCTGTGAGTTCTTAAGCATATTTTAGTTTTTCTGGGAGATGAAAATAGATACATGCCCTCTTCTGTCTCTGATTATCAAAAAGAATGAATGTATACTTCATTTAGTCAGAAAACCTACATAAATAAAATGCAATGAATTAAAATAAATTTTAAAAATTAAATGAATATGAGCTCCAGCAGAACAGAAGTATTGCTGGGGAAAGATAATGTCAGGCGCAGGGAGGGGGGTGTCTGGTGCCAAGCAAAGCCGAGGGCTGTGCAATCACCTCTATCAGTGCTCTATCAGTGTCTACACTCCAGCCAAATCCAGAGAAAACAAGGAGTCAAAGATTCAGGTCAATAAGCTTATAGGCGATTTGCACAAACTGCTCCTGCAGCAAGGTAAAAAACAAAGTCATATTGGCTTTTCTTTTTTATTCCTTCTCTTTGAACTCCTTGGTCCAAACACACCCTCGAAATGTCAGTGTTATATGCAAGAATTTAAAGAGCTGAGCTTCTTAATCCCGTTAAGAAATAAGAACAAAGTTGCCTGTAAAGATCTCCTTATTGAGCTCAAAGTGATTATGGTATAGCTGCCTTCTGCTGATCCTACTTCCACTTGCTATAGCAAAAGTAGTAGAAATCTGTCATGAAATCCATTACTGAAAAGGAAAAAAAAATTGATTAAAAGGTTCTTGGTTAAAAAAATGTGGAAAAAATAAAGAAAAGAAAGCATAAATCTACTGTTTGATCAGAAGCAGAAAATAGCAAGCATATTGTTAGTCACTACATACATAACATGAAAAAAGCAAGGAATGTATACACAGTTGCACACAGGCATACACACAGACACAAAGTCACGCTCCAGAGGAAAAAGGGACACACAGAAATCATTTTCAGGGTGTTATTATAGATGGTAGCATGATATCTCTGCACATGAACTATGAAGGGATAGATTAATACTCAGACGAACTTAGCTTTGTATGTGCTTTCTTATATGAGGACTCACACTGCAGCTGTTGCTCTGAATCTCAAGCCTGGCCGAACAATCAGGTCACATGGTTTAACATAAAAAATTCCAGTCCCCAGCTGGTTTGGCAGGCTAGTAACAATGAGCATGGTTATATGTACATGAACAGAAAACTTAGTTCAGATTCGGAACTCGTCCCTTCCTGCCCAAGTAGAATATGAGAATACAGAACCAAGTATACACTCAGTATGCAGGCCGTATATTCCCTGAGTTCCTTTCTTGCTGTTTTAGAACTGTATATGGGTTTCACTGGATTCTCCTCATTTTCCTCTTTCCCACACATAAAGATAGCCAATGTATCAGGAACTTGAACCACTCAACCAGCTACAGATCATTGCATCCTGAAACAATCCCTCTCCATCCCACCTCATGGATCCTCCCCATCACCCCACGTCACCAACTGAAGCAGAGTTAACACTGGGAAGCAGAAGCCATTTGCTTTCCCATCTGCCACCAGGAGTTTTAAGGCCACAGAACCTCCTTCCACTGAGGGTTGGTGCCAATGCTGCCTTGTGATGAAGTAACCATGGAAAGCCTACAACATGAGGAACAAGAACAATAGTCATACTACAAGCAATGAGCAGGAGAATTTGACACAGCCTCATGGCAAGCAGCGAGAAATGAACCTGCCTCCTTCCACTAATTATCAGATATGGACATTCCTTTGTTTGCCTCCTTCTTCTGGCAACAGTCCAACATTTGCTCTTTTGATTATAAACCTCCTGCATTTTCTTCTCTTGACTCTTTCCTTCTGTGAACACAGCTACTTAACTGTTTACTAATCTCAAGTGATCTCTCCTATTGCTCAAAATAATTTTCCTTTGAAAGCTAAACACTCATTGAACACTTCTGCTAGGAAGGTCACAAGGAACTATAATTTGTTTAGCCAGTTACCACCACTAACAAGTCACCAAGGCTCCTATTCTCCTTTTACAGTGAGTAAAAGATTTCACCACATGAGCAGAATAAACTTTCTAAGTAACAGACAAGAACTTTATTTTTATTTTTCCCGAGGGTATCGAGGCAGGATGACAGCAATCAGAGACTAGAAAACCAACTATAAACAACTTCACCTCACAAATAAGTTTGATTTAGAAATTTGATTTTCACTCCATCACCTTCACACTTCTTCTCATTTCTATTAGCATCACCTTATTTTTTTATTCCAGCCTACAGTAGAAAAAATTTAATCTTTATGTTCTATCCCCTAATTTCCAAATCCAGCCTATCCCTGTTCAGCATGGGAGACTGGCTACTTTCTCCTTATACAGACTACTGAAATACTGACATTTAAGTAATAAATTTTCTACATCTGAATTTAATCTGAATTAATCTTAATCTGATACAGACTCCGATTCTAGATGTCCACTGATTTAAAAATACTCAGCAAGGGAGATTTCAGACTAATAAAGGCTTTGTGTGGACAGCATCATCAGATACCCTCTTTACTGCCAGTACAGCAACTTGTAGAAACTAAACATAAACAGCAATTTTCAAAGGCTGTTTTCAAACTGACAAAATGTAATGCACTATCATCAAGGCTACCTTCTATGAAGTTTTTTGTTTCTACTTCAAACATAGAGATTAGTGCAGACTTGTAGTAGAACACCACTAACCTTTTTCCAAAATATTTCCTTTCTCCTAATCTCACTATCCAAACTGCAAACAAATCAAATTTAACTACCATCAATTATGAAGCTGTTCATACAAAAGGTTAAAAATATCAAAGTTGAAAGCTTAAAGTAATCTCTGACAATTAGTAGGCTGGTAATTTCCATTTCAGCTTTGAATATTTACATGCTTAAACAGTTGTTCACTTCTTCACATTTGAGTGTAAAAGAAGACCACATAGGAATAAAAATTCAGATGCAGCAAAGTTAATTTTGTGGTACTGCAAAAGTGTGGGAGAGGAGGAATTTTCCAGATTCCATCGTAAAAGCCATTAACGAGCAAAAGGAGAAGGGAAAAGTAATAGCAGAAAGTCAAAATTTTGAAAACGGAGAAGTTGTAAAATGACATGTAGCTCAATCAATGTGATTAATTTGCTTCACACTTTGCAGAGGCTTTCGCCTTCACCTTCTAATTCTGGCAACTATTCTGCTGAATCTATCTCACAAACCCAAATTAATAAGATGGGAATGACAAGTATGGCTTTATAAAGGTCCCTGTTTGCAATTTAGACAGTAAGGGACTGCTCTCTGCTTATAATACCATCAGGCACAATTTGACAGGAAAATCTCTTCAGTCAAGAAGCCAAAGCTACCAAGTTGTGAACCTGTAAATCCTCTATTCTTATTCCTCAAAATGAATTGTGACTTCAGTAAATTTTTGGCTTTGGTACCTAGTTTGGATAGCAAAAAGCCCCTGGTTTTAGGTGGTACTAAAATTTACAGAGCTGGGTAAGTATAAAAAACATACCATGGATGAAGCCTCACAAACACCTCCTCCCCAACAGCTGTGTCACTTGTTCCCCATGCCTCTTGATTCTTGCAGGAAGCCCCGCTACTCATTTGTCCTCTTGTTCTGGGTCAGCTGGGAAGAAACCCCAGGGGAGGGAAATAGGGAGACAGTACAGATAAAATTTATATCCAACAAAACACCTTTACTTTCTAGAACCTGAAATGGCCCATGCTAGCAAGGGCAGAATTCAGAGATAGCATAATGGATTCCCATGCCAGTTCTGATATATTTCTGGGAAAAGGAAATTTTTGCATGAGAAAACACAGACCTACATGTACTTTCCCCTTATTTGGAAATACTTGGCATTTACAGGCTGCCATTACTATCAACGAGCAGAAGAAAAATAAAAAGCGAGGCCCCCAAAACAGAAATTAGACTGCCTTTATTTATTCTCTAACCTATTTAGTACACATCTCATTTTCATGCTTTTTCATTTTCACGATAAATTTTCACTGTCATGATGTTTAAAAATATTTCTAGAAAAAAAGATAAGCTTATTTCTCATACTATGTTTTAATTTCAATACTGAAGAACTATGAATTCTTAATAGATTCATGAAAAAAAAGAGTCTAATTTTTAGTATTTATTATATAATAGAGTCAAAACCGCCTCCACTAAGAAACTAAATTTATTTGCTTTCCAGATTAGTTTTGTCTTCTTAGGGTTTATCTTAAGAAAAACATAGGCGGCCTCATGCTAATGACACTTAAGATGTGACCCTGAAGAAGTAGGACATTCAACAGAAGTTAAGACATTAATGAAAACCCAGCACATTTCTAGTCTCCCATTCCATCCTTTTCCAGGGAAACTCCCAATTTGCTTCAAAGTGGGACTTTTTGTCGCACTGCCTCAGCTGGAGGTAGATTAGAAATTTTATGTGTCCCTTGATCCTTAGAAATCTTCTTTTCAACTTTTCTTCTGCAGCAGTTGCACTAGAGAGACTTAAGATTCTTTTATAACTACAACACACTTACAAACTGCTGTGAAGTCAGAAGGTATTTAGCCTGAAGAATCAGCAGATGTCCTTAATAAAACATATAATCAAGATAATCAAGATTCAGATTTAAAAGTATTCCCATTTGATGCCTGATCTTCTTAAATACAATGGCCTGGATTCAGTGCTTTCCCTGAAAGACGTGTTTATTTAAAGGGAAGATCCAAAATAAATTGTAATTCAATGTAAACTTGCAATACTGACTGCTATTTTAAAATATATATATATAGATATATATATAATTTTTTTTTCTTGATTTCATCTAAGACCATGGTATTTTCCACTGGTAAGCCCTGGAAAGGCGGTAAGAAGTACAGAGATGGAAATAAATCAAACTGATATGATATGAACTAATAGTGGGACACAGTATTCCACAGTATTCAAAAGACACCAATATAACAAATATGCAAATAGTGGTTTAGATATCAATGCAGTACTGTCAATAACAGGAGGAGTACTTTTTTGCAGCTAAGGAATATGGTGTCTGAAAGGCATGTGAACCAGTTAACACAATGTAATTGCAGCATTTGTTCACACCGTAGTTGTAATAGTACTAAATTCCTCCTGTTTGTAAAGAATCTATTCATAACCTGGTCTCTCCTCACAGTAAGATTTGTAGCAGCTTAACTCCAAACTGTCAGTTAGATTGTTTTGATCCCTTAGGGTGACTATCAAGAGCCTGTAGCGCAAGAAGTAAATTATTTTGTAAAAAAGTATGAAAGCTACATAGAGGATACACAGAAAATATATGGTAATGGCTTTGCCACTGATGACCAAAGACGTTAGGAAGGACTAATATTCTGCAGTCAGAACATTTGACTCATCAAACAGATTTATTCAACTTTGTCCAAGACAGATGAAAATAATACAAAAGCAGAAGCATATCAAGTTATCATGAGAAAAAGTATGTCAGTATCTAGGAAAGACAGAAATCCATCCACATCCAAATGCTCGAGGGATTTGTGGACCAAGAGAAGAACAGCACCACAAAAACTTCAGCTATTAGATAGGCATCCTTACCTGCAGAAGACAAACAGTAAAGCAATCAAGTGGATATCTGTCAGGAAAAAAGTTAATTCAATGTTCTAAACAACAATAGTGTGTTTTCTGCCAGCTGACTGGAACCAGCAGACTGAACTGGTAAGAACGAATTGCTGTGTCTTATGGTAAAATCTTCAGTAATTTGCCAGTAACAAGTTAACCAAAAAGTTATCTACAACTTCAAAAGTTATCGTTTCACGAATCACTAGTTTTCTACCATGCGTAATAAATTCTATAATTAGCTCTATTTTAATCCTAGAATCTACAGACACAATCTGTTTTCCTAGCAATGTTTTCTAGGTAGAGAAGCAATGAACAGAGATGCTGTACTGCTAGCTTTGGATCTGATAATAATTCACTTCTGGGGCCTGTTCTCTACAGTTAAATATGTAGAAAATAACACTTGTAGGAAAACATTAAGGCAAGATGATTCACGTCCCTGAGAAGTGTCTTTCAACATACTTAAATATTTATCCCTTACCAGACTTAATTTCACAAGTTACTCCTTTTCCTGTTTCTAAGGTAGTATCAATAGGGCTTTTTGAATATTTGAAACCAAAAAATCTCTGACCAATTGGACACAGTTTGGCCAGTATTCTCTCAAGAGGTTGGCTACAATGATTACCTTTATTACAAAAGTATTCCACTTCTTCACAGCTCAGATTTTCAGGCTCAAACTCTGCAGAAAAGCTTTCCTCCAATGGAAAGTCTTCTTTTGAGATAGTATCATTTTCCTCAGACAGGCACTCTTCTTCTTCATCCTCAGTGGCATCTTCAAGGGGCCCTTAAAAAAGAATCAGGGACACTGTGGCAAAACCATCTAAAAGGACAATGTGAAATAAAACCTTAGTGAACTTTTAACTGGCATTCTTTAGCTAGTTTTTCCTTTCACGGCTGTGTTCAGCATTTTAGAATTGGACAAGTAACATTTTAGGGAAGTTGAAAGTGACTTTTCCTGATGACTTCAAATCAGAATATGCAAAGTGTCATTAGTAATATGTATTAATAATACACATGGGTTTTTTTCATTATTCATTGGGCTTTACTATTGAACACAGTTTTAACAGCAGAAATCAAAGCTGTATTTGTAAAATGACAAACAGTGAAGAGCTTTCTCTTGTTTGTTAGTGATTGTTTTTGATGCTGAATTACAGTACTTAAAATGTTCCCTTACAAGCTTTGTTAATCAAATTAGAAGTACTGACAACAGTGAAATACTACAAAGGTTTTGACAGCACAAATTTCAGCTTCTAATGCTATTTTGCTTCAACCAGCCCCTGATGGTATCCATGATCATTCATGCCAGACTCTCTAACAGATTTCCAGTCAATCGACAAGACTCAAGAGATTATTTATTCACTTCACAGAGGCCCAAAAAATGTCCTGGTAAACTACCAGCCTGGGGCTACAAAAACATAAACCAGTTACAGAAACAGGGCATGAGTTTGAACTTGAAATGGTAGTCTGAGGTCCTTGACTTTTCTTCTAGTTACCTAGAGATACTGCTGCTACAGATCCTCTCAAAGAGACAGCACCAGACAGATTATAACACATAACACCAAGGTTACCAATTAGAATATATTCAAAAATTAAAATCTTTTTTTATATAGACACACTTCAAAATCACTGGTTAATAGTAACTATTTGCTAAAGACATCTTTTGTGCAGGATGCAGAATTTCACCCTAGATTTAAATAAAGATTTGAAATAACTGCACATATTTTAATTTAACGAAGATTTTATTAAATGTCAGTATGTTTCAAAATCCATCTTAAGACTGGATTTTGAAAGAGAGATTTCATTATACATGGCTGAGGCTTGAAAAAAAATATGTATTTCACTCTCCAATGAAAGCACAGCCTCATTTATAATTGACTGAGTATTTCTTCTTCAAAATGAAAGCGAGCTAGCTAATGAAAAAAAATGTGATTTGTATTTATATGATAGTTTTACAGTATTAAATACACTATTCCTATATAATCTATCATGCTGAGATACAATACATAAATTATTCTGTTGTGTTCTATGAAAAGGAAGGAATAAATTTTTAAAGAAATCAAATATTGACTACACTATAATTTTATGTAATTTATTACAAACTAGTGACTACCTACATTTATTAAAACAGCAAAATTCACTTTAGGCTAGGTTGTGTAATTCTTGCTTCAGAGGAATATGATGGTTACTTTTTATTGAAATTGATTGAGATTCCCAGCTGGGATTCCATAAATTAATATAGCTTACTATCTTTCATGGAAATATGACTCTCTGTGCCAGCTGAGAATCTGACCAAATGAGCCCACTTTTGTAGATACATACTCGCCAACAGTAGCTGTCATTCAACAATACAGCTCCTAAAATAAGGGGCTATTATTATGGCTGAAGAAATAAAGATTCTCACTATCAAAGTATCCATTACTGTTAATTGCACCTTCCAGCCATGCTGGGAAAAAATCCAGCAACTGCATATGCACAGGGAATGAAGAGTGGCTATAGCACTGTACAGAGCAGAGAACAAAGCACGAGCACACACTGGAGCAGTGCACTGCAGCTGAACATGGGCACTCCAGGCACCTCTCATGTGTCCAGGTTCAGAAAATGAAAGCACAAGGGGTTCTGCACAAATTATCAGAAATACTGTTCAAATTTCCCTTTATTAATATGTGACATTGTCTGTGGTGCCATTTACTGGTGTGCACTCCTAGTAACATCCAGATAAATAAACTAGGGGAAAAAATATGCTTGTTTAGGGAAATGTGAATTTTTGCCACAAATAAAAATATATTGATACCATATTTCGCATCATTTCAAGTGCAGCTATAAGCCTAATAAAAATTCCAAGTATTTTAAATCTGAGGAAAAAATTTAAACTTCAGCCAACATTTTCAGTGAAAGTCGATTTCCTGCTGAATGACCAGCTCTTTGTTATTGACTTTTACAATGCGTCTTACAGAATACAGCAAAAGCAATTTACCTGCAAGCAATCCAATTGGCATGTATACATGACATTTAGGTCTGTTTCTAGATGTTAAACCTGTTTTTTTGATCAGGTCACCAATATGCAATCAGCAAGCTAATCATCACTGTATGTTAATTAGGAAAAGAACAGAAATGCAGTTGCTATGCTTTCATTTGCAGCAGTCACAGAAACACACCTCATGATTTTCATTGACACTCTTTCCAAGAAAGGAGGAGAAATACAATGTACCAGCTCCACAGCACTGGCTGAAACCCCTGTCATTTTGTGGACCAGGACTTTATTTTTTAAATCCATCTTAGACTAAAAAAATACTGATTAATACTACTATAGATATATCCTATGCATGAATAGTATGTAATATTTCATAAAGTTACATGTCCAAGCATTTGCAAACATAAATGTAAATGCTGTCACATCCTGAGGAGATCAGAGGTGTGCATGCACCTACACAAGGCTTTGCCTTGCACATGCAGTTCATGTACAAAACCCAGCAAAGTTTATCCAGGTGCACACAGGCACACACCAGAATTTTACCTAGCGGGGGCTGCATCACAGCCCATGCCCCAAACACCAGCAAAGACCACTGCTGAAGTTGGAGGATCCATGCATAAATATTTTTCCAGGTTTCAGGCAGCTGCTGACTTGCCTAATTCACCCATCCACAACCTGACCTGTGGGACAAATTCTGTCTCGCACATGTTGAGCTGTCTTTCATTTTTTAAATGTCAAAATACATTCAGCTTATGCTCAGAGCTACTATATTGTAACTGATAACTAAAGAGTAAGGCAATGTTCAGCATGAACAAGACCAACTCCCAGGAATAAGATCAAAATTAAGTATTTCTCAGTTGCTCATTTCATGGGAACTCGAAATCAGTGATTTCTGTGGCCATTTTTGATTACCACTCAAACATACAGTGGGTTAAAAGAAACACTGAAATCCAAAGCCATTACGAGGGAGTTATAAATAGAGTAAATTCTCTATTCTTGACTACTTCACCTAATTACTTACACATAAACAGACAATAAATAAAAATATTTTTTTCAGAATCTCAAAATAAAGAGTATATGAAACTAAATATTCTTGATAAATGCAGAAACATTAAGTTTGCAGACTTATTTTTGCCCGATTTAGTCATGTTCCAGCAAAAACCTCTAGTTGGTACCAGTAAATTACATCAGCTAGAGACTAAGAATTTATCTGGTTCAAAGACTTAAAGGTAGATTATCAATACTGACTAGTTCCTCTATCCAGGGAACAACCTGCACAAAAGCCATTGCAACTTCTTTCCTAATACTTAAAACTACTGGGTCATACAGAAAAAATTAAATGTGTTTAAAAACAATAGAGTGTCTTTTAACTGTTTTCTGTGATAGTGTTTTTTTTCCCTCAGTTGTTATTATGTTGATATATTACCTTCAACAGTCCAAATACAGGTTAATCAGTTAGTTTAGCACCATGTTTTACCTTTTGCATTTCTTTTAAATTGTTGATTTAATTTAATAGTATTACTCCCATTACTTAAACTAATCATGTTATTAAGTACTTGTGGCACAACACGTACTATGTCTACTTTTATTTCAACTGGACCAGGGTTAAGGTCCCATCCTGTACTGCTGAGAAATCCTTTTCAATAACTGCTGATTAAGTGTGATTTTATAGCCAATAGCCATAATGACAGAGAAATGAAAATCCAAAAATTGCTACTACTGAAATTCATCTGAGTGTCACAGTGATCTGACAATAAACAACTCTGAAATATGATTAGACTCTTTAATAACTTAAGCAGTAAAATTTCAAACTTAAGCAGTTTAAGAATTTAGATGAATAGTTAATTCCAGAGATAGTCTAGATGTTTGTCTTCTCATCTCAGCAATTCTTTTCCTATTAGCAGGTTGTAAAAGAACATGACGCAGTATAAGGAGAGGTGATTCTGAAATGCTTCAGATTAGCTAGAAAATGACAAATAGTTAAGAATTCCCAATTGCATTAGGTAAAACCTCGATTTCTAATCTTAAATGGGGGTACTTTAATTTGAGGCAAATTAAGTCTCTATTAACTCATTCTGTATTTTGCATGAAGCCCTGAAAAAAAAAAATTTACTTTATAAAACGAGCAAATAAGCATGTACAAAACAGAGGATTTTGACAGGTTTACTCACTTACTACTTACTCCAATTTATGAATATTTACAGATATGAACACAAATCTCAACTATTTTTGCAAGTAGCAGAGAGAAACAAGGCAGCAGAAAACAGTACAACTACTGACAGCAATGAAGTAGTCAATGTGGTAGAAATCTGTATGGCTTAGTGGACACAGTAGTCCATTTTGAGAAACCACTACATATAATTTGATACAAATAACAGTATCTACTGAGGAGAGTCTGAGGAGTGAGCTGCATGTGCCTTCATGGAGAAAATTACTTCTGATTGAGGCCACTTGCCAGCACAGTGTGGGGAAATCTGAGCTGTGCTCCCTAATTTGTACCAGATTTACAGACACTCATGGATATATTTTCTAGCACTATTTTTAAATGGTAAATAAATAAATATTCCTAAAATATCATATACTGTAATGTAAATTCAAACATACAGATGCAAGCACACAAAGATAGCTAAGTGGCAATCCCAACACAGCGAATAACAGACGCCACCTCAGCACTTGAAAGGACAGGCCACATTTAACAAAACAAAACCAGCACTACAACAACTTTAATAGCACATAACACTGTGAGAATGAACCATCAGAAAAGGATTTACACTCACTTAACAAAAGACACTTTTGCTACAATAAACACTCCTCTTAACACAAATCTGATCATTGAACCCCTTGAGCACATTAGTCCTGATACATCAATGCTTGACTCCAGTTTTATGGTACTATAACTGTAATGAAATAATTGAAATTCAATAACATTAAACTGGGTAAGTTCTGTAATAATTTCTCATAGTCAAATTCATCAGGCTTTACCCTAATGAAATCACTTAAATGCATGCTCAAATTAAGCACGTGCTTAATATGCTTTCCTGTCCAGTGTTTTGCACTTAAAATGCATGTATCCTATAGTAGAAAAGTATCATTGAAATAATTATCTCATGAAAATGTGAAGTGGTTAGCTTCCTTCTCACCTACCAATATTCTCCTACATTCCCACAGCAGCAGCATAAATCAGTGCTCTTAACAAATTAAGAATGCCTCAGAAAGCCTACAGTACTTGACAGTGAGTGGCTGGGGAGAGGTTAATGAGTATAATTAGTAGTAGCAGCATTAAACAGTAACAACTTCAATAAATCAGAAGCCTGAAATTCACAGGATCAACATCAGACATTTTGCATGTTCTGTGGGATCCATTCAGTACTTCCTAGGAAAACATGCTGCCACATACAGATTATCCTTAGCTTATGGTAAGACCTAGGTATGTGATGCTCTCTGTTTACAGAGGGAAAAGCTTCAGAAAAATCAATCCATTTGTCTCCTGTTTCAACATGAACATTTCCCTCTCAGTTGAAGCGATTACACAAGACAAGTAGCAGGCAAACATTTCATATTAATTCACATTGTCAGGGACTTTTTTTCTAAAAATTCAGTCAGGAATACTAAAAATACAAAAGACGATTCAATTTATTTCATTTTAAATATGGCAATGGGAGGGAAGACACCATACAATAATTCAGAGTTCTCTTCCTCTTGGGAAGTTTTCCATACAGGATTTCCTTAGGGACTTCTCCGTCCCTTCCGTCCATTGAGTTCATTGGTTATTTATCTTAACTAAATAATTTCTATCATTCCTATTACATTTTGAGCTATACTTAAGAAATGCAGTGCTGCCTCTCCAGTCTGTTTAGCAAATTGGCTGAACTTCAGAACTTTTATCCAGATTGCTCCAATTTGTAAGTGACTTCTTACATCTTCATTGGGGCATCCAAGCAGAATAAACCATTTCTCACTTTCAAACTGGGATAAACTGTATGACCATGATTCAGTGACAAACTTGATAGAGAGAAAGGAAAAGAAATGCATTTTGGACATTACAAATCTATACCAACCTGATGTAATTGAGCTTAACTGCAAGAAAAAGGTAAAAAAGTATATTTCTGTAGGAAAAAAATAAGTTATTTTTAAACATGTAAGTTCTTCCTGCAGCCACTCACTTTTAACATAAGTTGCATCAGGGGATCTGGAAGGAAGGAAACATTTTTATTAATTTTCCCCTTATCTGTAAGAAGAATGCTGATTTTTTTTTTTTTTTTCATTTACGTTCCTTGCCTGCAGGTAGCAGACCAAGAAAATCATATAGCAGAATTTTTTCCTTTTGATTAATTTCTTTCCATGTGTTATGTTATTTCTTATATATAATTGATTTCAGGTTTTGCTTGTAGCTGTACATCTTTTTATATCTGTACCTACTGCCTTCCTTCAATCAAGAAAGTTGAAGGAAATTACCTGAATTTTGTTAAGTTTATTAAAAAAGGAGCTCTGTGAATATTTAAATTGAGTTTTGAAATGGTAATACAAGAAAGATATTAGAGAATTTTAATAGTAGGTTCAATTTGACCCACAGACAATTGTAGAAAGGGTCAAATTTTATTCAAATTATTTCTTTACAAAAAAAAAATGAACCCTTTGATTTTATTAAAGTAGATTAATATTCTTCACTGCTAGGTCTTTTGGTACTTTGGTGCACGACAGCATTAACTGTGCTTGTATATGAACTTTTCAAAGACCTTTAAATGTTCCAGTAATTTGGAACTTCACTTTCATTTATCCTCTTGTCTTCTTTTCTCTTACCATTATCCAACAGCCACAACAAAATTGACAGTGCCCATGGTCAGTTTACTCTTAGAGCCAAGGCCAGAATATTTCCCATCAATAAAAGTGAAATGATGAAAAAGGAACCATTGAAAATATGCTTAGGGAGACATTCATTTCAAAAAATAGCAAGCAAGTGCACACAGAACATGAACTGCAAGACCTTTGCAGTTAAATATCAGACCTCAGTTTTCAGGCAGGGGCTCATGCCAAAATACATGTCTTAATTCTACCTACACTTGTAACAGCTGCACAGCAGATGCTCCACAGCAGATGCTGCTCTGTGTATTTCTCGTGATACAAGAGGAGAAAGAGAAGAACAGAGGGGGATAACACAAGTATTCTGACTCAGCACCCAACTAAAATCCCAGCCGCAGCACAGAGTGCACCAATTTCCAATTTTCCTGAAGGGAATTTTTACCTAAGGCCTACAAAGCAAACAGCAAACTGGACATAAAGACCTCAGAGATGCATTTGTGATCCTTTTAGATAACTTTTCATGATATTAATAATTTTACAATGATAGTTTATCAGTGGTTTTCTTAAATTCAGCAGAGTAAAAAAGGAAGATTTCATGCTTCCTTACATGAGATTATTATCTCTGAAGAATTTTTTCCTTGAATTATGATACATTTTGCAATTTTAAACCCCATCATTTATTTTTGTATGATTCGTATTGGCTAAATTTTACAAAACAAATTTTGAAAATACTGTCAATCTGATTCAAAATACTGGCAATATCACTTGCCCCATGATACACAACTCATTTTGATGAAAATATTATCCAGTTCTCGTGTATTGTTTCAGCTAGATAAGTATGATGAGTAAGTTTAAGTGTACAGGCTTAAAAAAACTAGAAAAAGAAAGCACCACTTTTGTAAGAAGATGGCTTTTTAATTCAGTGTCCTTGCCTAAAATTAAATTTAAAAAGGAAAAAGGATATAGTTATAACTTTTTTTCTTAACATGTTCATATTTTTTTCTACAAGTGAGGTATTTTAAGGTTTCATATTCACCTTTCTAATAAAGAAAAATCCCTCATCTTGCATCTTAAAACAAAATAGATAAAAATTCAAGGTGCAGTTTTCAGTTTGTTGTACTACTGTGGGGATTTTTTTTTAAACTAAATCTAAGAGAACAAGGAATAGACACATGTATACCGACCAATCTACACCAACACCTGTCATATAATATCTATGGTATGATGCTCTAAACAGTCCAGAGAAATCCAGAAATTTTCACTGAATTCTTTCCTCCAGTCCTAGCAAACTGTGATACTGGAAAGTAAGAGGACTTTCTTTCCATGTCCTAATCCCACCATTCAGAATTTCAGCCATGTAGGTAACACACTGCCTGTTACTCAGGGCACCTTTCTCTACAGCCCCTCTCCTCCATCACATACTGCTGTAGCAAAGCAGTTGCAAACATCATACCCCAAACAGGATGAATTTTGTCTTACACAAGACCAAGTGATATTTGGAGCTGAAAGCTTTTCAGAGCCATGAAAGCAGCAAAAGTTCACTCTTCTTCCAATTGCAGTGCCACCCTTACTCCAAACACAGGACATCACTGGCAATCACATGAGTAGTGAGTGACACATACTGGTATTTGCTAATCACTGTTCTCACTCACCTGCTGCAGGCAAAAATGTGATGCAAGTAGGAGCACTTTGAAGCCACTAATGATGCTGCTGCAGTGTATTTAATGGCCAGCATGTTAGCTACGATGAAAGAGGAATCTCACATCAAGTACATTAAGGGATCAGAGGAATACATACTCATTACTTGCTGTAATTTTACATCCCCAGTTTCAAGACAAAATACTCACATTTTTCTCATCCAGCAAAGACACACTATACTTCTGTAGAAAATAAAGGGGTCTTTTTTCTTCTGTTTATTTAATATTTTCTAAGTTCCTATGGAGCTGCAGATTATTCCTGTTCATCTTTTGTTTCTAGCTGCATTTCCTCAGATGGAAACTGGTCTCTCATCTCTGTACATTATCATGCAATTAAATCAAAAAAGTAGAAAAAAGGAATCTGTTCAGGTCCAAAAATCAGTATTGAACCCATAAATTCTCTCGCCAGTTACTATTTCTCTTCAAATCACTATTGGTTTTTTTCCCCCATGTCTTTTTTAATATAAGTGAAACAGAGAATACTGCAGAAAAAAATACTGCCCCTGAAGACAGCCCAAATTCAATCACTAGTTACATGACCAAAGAGACAAAGATTGTATGTACAATTCAGTGCCACTTTGGGCTAGACCTCAATAAAAAGTCAGCACACCTAAACAGATTCACAACACAATGACACAATTAAAGAAAAACTTTGAAACACAGGTGATACAGCAGACACATGGAAAAAACCACCATGCTTAACATGACTGCCAGTTCTAAAGAATCAGGAAAGAGAAGTTGAGAATTTAGGAATTAACTAAACCACAGACTTCATGATCTTTGTCTCACAAACATGCACATGTAGAATGTGTGGTAATTTAGCTTTTAGAGGTTCTTTTAATTTGACAATAGTATGACCTGCTAAAGCAAGTTCACCAGCTCAGAGTTGTGTCCAGATAGGTTTTGAATATCTACAGAGAAGGGGATTCCACCACTTCCCTGGCAGCCCATTTCAGTGCACAGCTCTCCATAAAGTAAAGCTGTTTTTTCACATTTAGATGAAACTTTCTAGGTTTCAGATTGTGCCCTTTTCTCCTAATCCTGACACTGGGGACCACTGAAAAGTAAGGCCTCATCCTCTCAACACCTGCCCTTAAGACACTTGTATTCATTGAAAAGATTCCCCTCTTAGTCTTCCCTTCTCCAGAATAAAAGGCTCAGCTCCCTCAACCCTTCCCCATAAACGAGGTGCTCCAGCTCCCTCATCATCTCCATAATCCTCCTAGTGGACCCTTTCCACTTGTTCCTTGTCTTTCCTGAACGGTGAGTCCAGATCTGGACACAGCACTCCAGATGAGCCTTACTAGGGCAAAGCAGAAGGGCAGGACCACCTCCCTCAACCTGCTGGCAAAGGGGCTCCTAATGCACCCCAGGCCTTCTTGGCACTGCTGGCTCATGGACACCTCGTTCTTCACTGGGACCCCCAGGTCCTTTCCCCCCAGAGATGCCTTCCAGCAGGTCAGCCCAGCCTGTACTGGTGCAGGGGGTTACTCCTCCTCAGTGCAGGACCTGTTTTCCTTTTGTTGAACCTCAATAGGTGTCTCTCCACCCAACTCTCCAGCCTGCCCAAGTCTCACTGAATGGCAGCAAAGATTTCAGCCACTCCTCCCAGTTCTGCACTGTCAGCAAACTTGCTGAGGGTGCACTTAGATTCCTAGAGCCTTGAATTTTAAATACCTACAGGGGGATTTGCTGGTTTTAATCCCATAATGGGAGTTTATTGATATGCAGAACAAAATTGAAGGGTCTCAAATTACGACTAAATCATCAGATCAGATTGTAAGATAAACTAATAGTACATATTTCAACAAAAAACAAATAATCTGGAAAAAATCAGGCAGAATAAAATTATTCTATTTGTATTTATGTATTCTATGTTGCATTTAGCCACAAAAGCCAAAAACTGGGCATTAGCAGAGTCCCTCTCAGGTACAACCATCCCATTGTGAGGACCCAGAGCAAAGAAATATTTTTTCTTTTGTTTTCTGTGGATATTTAGATCTCATTTTCCCCACTAAATGGTCATTTATTACTAGATCCAATACCAGTTGGTGTAATTTACTATAATGCACCATAAGGGTGATATTTTAAGGGTGTATTTTGTTTATGAGGGTTGGTTTTTTTTTAAGATTCTTCAAAGAATAATGGTATTACAGCACTTGTTTTGTTAACTTAAAATATAAAGGACTATTTATCTTCATCATCATATACATTTTACAAACACCAAGAAAAAACATTGACTTTCATCATCACATCTCAGGAATACATAATATAATGACACCATAGTCTAGGTCCCGTATAGAGTGGGATTTATTGAATGACAACATTAATAGGCCATTTAAAGTTACTTATTTTTATACATTTGTGTATATAAACCTGAAAATACAAATAAGAAAACTGCAACTTTTAAAATAAATTAGAAGTGGATGCTATAATGTGTATATATATATCCTTGCTCACTTTTTTACTACTTTAACTTGATTCCTCACTGGTAGGAATGACAAGGCTGCACAAAATACATTGTATGTCCCCTAGAATTGGCATAACCTGCTGGTTTTCTGAGTTAATCACTAAATAATAATTTGAAAACAGAAAGTCATTATGACATTTCCAGACAATGAGCTTTTAAATGGTGCATGCTATGTCCTAGCCTTTTCAGTAAGAAAAAGTTTTTTCTTCTGGAAACCAGATGGCTGGTAAGTGTCATTATGAGACTATGCAAATCTCAAAGCAATAAGCATGAAATCAAAACAAGAATTCCTTCTTCTCTCCTCTTATCATGATTGTTGTTTTGCTGAACCAACTTATGGAATAATACAATTGGATGCTTTGGCAATGATGAGTTGATAACCAATCTCCTCTTTCTTTTTTCATAGCAAATAGGTCTGAAAACATTTTTGCTTATGCTTTTAACCTTCCATGGCATGTTCTACATGCCAAACTCAAATGAGGTAATTTTATTCCAAGCTAAGTCTTCTAGTAAACTTACTCACTTGAAAAGTTTACTGGCTTTACTACTCTTATAATTTGGTTATCAAAATATACTTGACTGTCTTATGTTTAGGATTAGCCATTTTTTTCCTGTTAGGAATGAAATACAGAAGAGTTATTTGTTATTTTCTGTCACTTAAAGGCGTAAACACCTGCATGTTTTATGAAAGTGCCAGATTCACTCTACAACTAAAACTCTACACTTCAAAAAGGCTTTTCAAAGTTCAACTAATACAGCTGCATCACTTTGCAGCTTCTGTTCTACAAAATTTTCAGAATACTCCGAAAAATCTTAAATTGCTAAGGCTGACCAAAAATAAAACTAAGAAATTGAATATGAAATATTGATTTCAAAAGTAAATTGGATTCTAAATAATTAGAAGTACCAAAATTGATGAAATGCACACTTACAAAAATTCCCCATGGAGCTAAATACTTTGAAAAGGTCTGGTAGGGGAAGAAACTGGTTTTAAAAAAAGGTTGGGATGTTATTTTATGTGTCTTAGTTCTATTTTTCATTCTTGTTTTTTTTTTAATTAATCTTTGACATATTCACTGGTAATAAATTTTAGTACCTAATTTCATCATTTTGTATTTCAAGTCCTTATACATAGCATAATGTATAGATATATTTCTGTATTCTTATAATACAATGTTTCTTGTCTATATTAATACGTTTAAACATTTCTAGCTACTGTAAGGCTGTGTCATTTTATGATGCAAATAAGAGTAGTGACAATTAGGTAAAACTGCTATCGGTTTATCATGCAATAATTTCAAAATATGACTAAAGAGCTAATCCACAAAATAAACTGAAACTTTTTTCCCCAAAAGAAAAAAGTTGCCCTTTTTAAAATCTCTTGCCATAGTTACTAACACACCTCTCTGATCTGAGTGACCCTGTGTGAACAGGGGGTTGGACAAAATTACTTCCAGAAGTCTCTTCCAACCTCAAACATTCTGTGATTCAGCGTTAGTATCAGGAGATGCTGCACATTTTCTTGTCCTATCTTACCAGGAGCCAAAACCTCTCTGCAGTACTCTAGTTTATTGTAGGCTTCCAACTCCAGCATCATATAGGAAACAAAAGGAAACAAATATAAGAAGAATATCTTTGAATTCCTCCAAAACTATCAAAGCAAGAACAAGGGCTCTAATGAGATTTTAATTAGACACAGGCCTTAGCACCATTTGTAGCACTGAGGCAACAGTTACAAGGATCCACAAAGCAATCAACACTTTCTGCATCTGGGTCCTGGAAGGTTTGACTGTATGTTAGATGAGCTCTTCACTCCATCTTGCCCTTAGTTTTATACCATAATTGCATTTCTCCTGTCTGCTGCTGTTCTACCCTAGGCTTGTGAAAAACTGCACTGCACTCTTCTCATTCTTCATACATGGTACAGTATGATTAGCAATCACACAAAATCCAATGCAGTATTTTGTTTAATGTTGCACACTGCATTCGTAGAAGAATAATGCTTAGTTAACCAAATTTGGTACCACTTAACTTGGCCTGAAGGAAAGCAAATCATACCATGCCACTTCTGCCCTCGAAACACAGAACTGATCCTCTGATATTGTTATCATACTTTGCCTCATGTTATCATACTTTGTTCCAGTTTTAAAGATCAAGGTGTTGCTTTTACACACCCTTCTTAGAACAGCTGTTCCTTAATGGAAAAGAAGTCACTTGGCGCATTTTGCTTAATACTCATGGAAAAATGTTTCAGTTTAAATTTATCCCTCTTCATTATAAGTCTTCTAAGGACACATTTTTTCAGATGTTTATACCTTCAAATACTAACAGCCTTTTGTCATGACCCTTTAAATTATCACCTTACTAAAAGGCAAGTGTTCTTACAATTTAATCTTCCTCACACACTACAGTCTAAGAGTTACTCAGATATCTCACTGCTTGATCCTCTGAGCACCATTCTCTGTTCTTCCTTACATCTTCCAGTAGTGATGTGAGTAGAACTGAATATAGCATGAATTCAGCATATAGTTCCTGCTTCGTAGGGATCAAAAAGACAAACAACAGCAAATATTACATAAGACTGTCAGGCCTCAGAGAGCTCAGAAAAGAGTGGAAACCCATGACACGTTGGAATAAGAAGTATCCAGGACTAAGGTAGGGCTTAAAGTAGATTTTGCTCATTACAGACACTCAGACAATCAACTCAAGTGAGCTGTACTATTAAACAGTGTCATTTTCAAAACTGAATCAAGACTCATAAGAAGAAGTTTGAAATCAAACTATGAAAGATAATAGCAATATTGATGAAAATGGTTAGCCATAGTAAATAATAGAGAAAAACAAACACAAAAAAGCAGCTCGCTGCACTACTTGTCAAAGGCTGTACAACATTTTCATGCCATATGGTAACAAAAATTGTTCCAAAAATAATTAGATTTTCAAGATGGACATGTTTATAGTAGAGAGATTACTAAAATGTCTACAGTCTGCAATAATGTGAAATGTCACCATCATTACATTATATTGCTACTCCTGTGGGTGAAGATGGAGGAGAATTGTGGGTTCACTTCCCAGTTCATGACAGAGAACTCAAAAATATTCAAAGATTTGCAGCATAAGAAAATCAGACCATGAAATGGCAGGCTGAAGCAGACATTAATTTTTACTGGTTCATAATTTTTTTCTTCACTTTGTTTTCTTCTTCCTCCTCTCCTCTGCCATCATTGTCACTCAACAGCCATTAAATACAGTGGTTTAATATACCTTAATTTAGAACATTTTACAGCCAATTCATATATTATGACTATCAATAGCATTAGATTATTAAGTCAATACTACTGGAGAAACTATTGTTATCATGCCACTGCCAACATGCAATTGCTATTTATTTAGCACAAGGCTGTTGGATATGCTTTTTTCTTTTTATGCACTGTTTTGAGGGTTTTCTTGATGTCCCAGCAAAAGAAACACTCAGAACAGCATTTTTTTTCTCATCATCAATATCCAGGCTTGAAATATCCTTAAGGGTTACTCTGTTGCCAGTTAATGTCCTCAGATGTCCTTCCAGTTTTCTCTGGCAAGCAATATCAAATTTCAGGGAGTTGCAAACAATGCAAACCAACGCATTTGTGCCTTCACCAAAACAGGTAATACCAGATGAAGGGGATGGCTTTGGTTTTTAACTTAGAAAAGAAAGCAACAGGGTGAGAGGGAAAGTTTGTGATGAGAAATTTGAAGCAGTGTTCAAAAAAATAAGCACACTTTCTTCCCTGCTGCCAGACTCTCTCATGGTGTTCTCTTCCTCACGTGCTCTGCAGCTGTCCTCGTAACATTCTCAAACCATTGTGCCTAGATCCAAATACTTTTCAAATCTCACACTTCATGGGGCACAGCCTTCCAGTTATAAGATATAAACATAAATGTACCACATTTGGTTTAAGCCTCAGAACGAAACACACAATAAGGCAGAAGAGCCTACTGCTGCTTGACACTGAGGGGAGCACTTTGGTCTAGATCCATACAGCTGATTTATGACCATATACATGGCAAGTCTGCAGTACCAAGAAAATACAATTTTTTAGAATCGAATATATACAAAACTGTTTTGGAGCATGGCTCACACTGTGTAGAACTAAGCTATGCTGTGTTGTAGATCCATTAATTAATCATTTTTATTAAGTTAATTTATATTTTTAAGCAAACTTGTCCTTTAATGTTTCTGATGTTGGTTACTTCTTTGCTCTGGCTATTACATGTGTACTCTAGAAGACTCAAAACTTTGATAGACACCTTTAAAATGATAGCTACAATGTTCTTGATGGACAAAAATACATGCAAGACCAACAAGTTTTTATGAATAAATTCATCACACGAGTTATATTAAAGGTAAGATGAAATGAATAATATTAATAAAACAGATTGACTTTAGACATATTTTGAGAAAAATGCATCAGGGACAAGCATTTTAAAATTAAGCCCTATTATCTGACTGAAACAAAGCTATAGAGTGGGAATTGCAACATGAGAAATTCTCAGAAATATCTTCTTTGAACTAAACGGCAAAAAGGAGATCAGATTGGTTTTTAAATATCTTGGAAAATTGTGTGGCTAAGTACTACCATGTTCATGAGACTTAATCTAAAGAAAACCACTTCTGTTCTTTTAAAAATGGAGTTTTCTACAAAATCTTAATAAAAGACTAATTCCTGGGGGTAGCAGGGATGGGGGCATGACAAGAGAGAAACTTTTCAGAAAGGTTTGACGGCCTTCAACACAATCTAATACAAAATTAGCAGTCTCCTACTGGTAGTGCTAATGCCAGCAATTTAAGTAATTTCTACACCCAGTCTAGAAGCTATTAAAAAAATGAAAACTAGTGAGCATAGCAGATATATTAATATCTTACTTCCAATGAAAATTACCACTGGAACAAACAAACAAAAAAAAATGCCTAGTGCTCATTCTAACTATCAAAATTCCTTCTTTTTTAAAAAGTCAGGAGGAGAATATTTTGTAATTCTTGATCTGACCAGGGTTAAGTGTGGCTATTTATAATGCAAGAAAATTCAAAATATACATTGATAGACTTACATCGAGTTCAATCTACACTCAGAATCATCCAGAGGAGAGATCTGCTGTCAGTCTGAACAGTTTTTAAAAGACAACTGCAGGCTCATCAAGATGACCAGTAATTAACCTGCTAACTCCAGACTGAAATCATCTTCTTGTCAAGAATACAAGACCTTCCTCAGCTTCAAAGGAATAAAAGCTTGGTTTAAGACACAAGTAATGGGAAGTATAAACAGGAATAATGTTCCTTCAGGTGGTTATTTTTCGAGTATGAAAACACAGATAAGCCTCTTACAGGTCAAGATTTTCGCCTGAAGATGGACAATAAGACCCTCTCATTGCTGACTGTAGCTGACAGACACCAAAATCACAAACAAGAAGTTCAAAGGGAGATCAGTGCACACCTACACTGATGTTTCTACACACTTCAGCAAGCACAACTATGATGAAGATCCCTGTACTGCAGTAAACAAAAACAAATCTCTCAAGTAAACAAAATACCTGTTGCATTGCCACTGGAAACTGTATGATAAAGCCTTGTAAGATACTGATCTTACTTTTCACAGAAGATTTTCAGACTTTCTTTCCCTCATGTCCCTAGGTTTTTTTTTTTTGTTGTTGTTGTTTCATTTTTTACTGATTCCTTAGCACATATTTTTTATTAAATGCAAATATTTACTATGCCATAACCTATGTTGTTTCATGTCATACTGACTTCTGTGGAATGTTTTATTATGTCATGGAACAGCACTACCCAAGAGAAGAGATTAAACTGATCCTAGGAAGGTTTGCACATTTTTAGATTCATAAATACTCCTTAAAAATTTGGAGTCATTTAAAAATCTCTGGAAATATGAAAATACCTCCTAAGATACAGTGCTAACATTTCTAATTCATCTCAAAGGTGACAAGTATAATATTCTTCACTGTCAGCGGAGGAAGTATGGGGTTTAAGAACTAATTTTAGTTGCTTACTGTTCTGAGCTAGATGTGAATCGTTTGGGATCACAGGGTTAAAAACCAAAAACAAACAAAAAAAACCCCACAGCTCTCCTCTCGCCACCCCCCACCCTCCCCCAAAATTATTCAAGTCTTTTAATCTTCAAAGGTGGATAAGTGGAACAGCATCATTTGGGCACTGAACTACACAACATTTTTCCCAGTAGAAATGATCCAACAGTTCTACAGCCAAATTTCTAGCTCTTTCCTATGCACCACAGCAAGTGCAGTTCTTTGGTGTAGTGCACATACTATATGCTGGCAATTGTTATAAAAGGAATTTTTATTTGACATTTTACAGGGGAAAAGTTTTTCAAAGTTATGAAACCTATCCAGTAAAAATTAGGCCAATGCAGACTAAAATTTTTATTTGAAAATTAAAATTTTGTCTAAAGAATTGGTTCTCTACCTGAAAACAACAATAGTTGATTTATTTCTTTCTGTTAAAGAAATTTGTAATTTAAAGAAATTGCTGTAATTTATAAACTGTAATTTACTTTAAGTCTTCTTCTAACCTCTGAATCAGACAACCTCCTAATGCAAACAAGTACCTTAGAATTTTACAGGGAATATTCCTGTATCCGGTGTGATTTCATTGGTCATCAAGAAAAGAAGCCAAGAAAACAAACTATAATCTGTGTTTTGAAGGAACATCAGGCACTTTCTAAGGGAGGGCATGCACAGTTCTGCATAAGAGTTGCACCACTCCTAAAATATCCAGTAAGTCACTTTCTGAAGAAACCACTGTTTTGAATCATCTACCTTACTACAGGTATCCTCTATTTTCCCAACAAGCTGTTTAATAATCTCATATCTGTTTGTAGCTTCTAGCAGCCTCAATTTCATTCAGCCTTGCCAAAAACCGCTGCTGAAGAGGACAGTCTGCTCTGAACAAAGCCAAACCAGCCCTATTAATTCTGTTGGAAGTACATTCACTAGATCACTTGAAATATTTCTGTTTACAACCAGCATGTCAGGGAATGACAATCCAGACTGTGTAAGAAGTTGAATTCAAGTAAGAAGGAAAACAGTCCTGTGAATTAAAGACTGTGCATACATGGTATCTTCTGTTTACACAGAGATCTGACTTTCCGTATAGTATTAGTTGAGGTCTTGAGGTGGGGTTTTTTAAGATCATAATAATAATGCCTACTCCATCAAATATAACTATAAACTTCATGTCAGAGGCCTAGGCATTTAATTCCTATGTGCTTTCCAAGTGAAATAATAATATTAAGCAAAAATTTTAAAATATAAGAGATCCAACCAGTATCAAAATAAAGTTCAAATTACTATTGAATTATCAATCTGCTCCAATTTACAAATAATAAAAAGTGTAATTCGCACAATCTCCTTTTATAATCTGACTTCCCTGACTCAGCTTTTGACAGGGAACTTTAATCTTTAATGCTTCATATACAGGAGCAATAAAATAATTATCAAAAGATATTCACAGGAATCAAAGCCAGAACTCCCTCAGGACCCAAGAGGAAATGTTATAACTGAGTTCCACAGTACAGTTTTAGTCACTACCCAGAACTGGTTCATTAGTATTAATATTAATGAACCCATACTAATATTTTTTACATACATTGACATATAATTATCATTGTTTGAACTGATTTTGATTTATTTGCTACAACATATATCTTTAACCAGATATTATTGTTTAAAGCACAGCAGGCTGTTCACCTCTTGAAAAGATGCCTACAAAATCCTGCCTATGGAACCGTGTTGGTCATTATATGACAATTTAATACAAGTTTTGTCTCCTCTTTAGCCAAACAACTGCAGCTTGTAATTCCAGTCTGAAGCTTGGATACAGAGCAACAATATTCACCTATATTTAAATCTATGCTTTGAGCCAAGCTTCTATCCTTCAAGGCTCTATTTCAAAGGATAGGTCTCACTTCTGGAAATCTAACATGGCAGAGGTAACCAGTGTCACTAGGGTATCGCCTTTAAATAATATTTTCCTTGGCTTGTGTTACTATGTGATGATCTGCAGCTGTAGTGATTCAGCCACTTATACCTGCTCCATTACATTAAAATTATGTATATCATTTTCCATAACAAGTCTATTTCATTCTAATTGTTAGATATACTCTAACAATTTGTTATTTGTTATTAATCTGTTGCTTACAAAGCAACACTGGAGCAGCCTATTTTCCACTTTCAGTCACATAACATTTTTTCAGGACTATCGAAGTCTAAAGGGAAGCAAAAGAAAGGAAGTAAGTTCTTACTGACATTGGTGGCCAGTTCTGCAGAATCTTTTACTCACTGTTTCTTGCACTGTGTTTTAGGAGAAATCTTCTGGAGACAGGATACCTACTTGGATTTGTTTGTTGAAACACTTTGGTTATAATTCACCTTCATTTGAACAGCAATGTCTTCCCTACAATAGGCTTACTAGACCTGGACAGTGGAATACAGCTTGTGACATTTTTGAAAAATCAGCTCTAACTTACTATCAGTCCTGCATGACCTTACAGAGCTAAAGTAGAATTCTTGGTGTAGTTAGTAAGTTCAATTGATCCAAAGCTCATAGGATTTAATAATAAGGTCTTGAGAGACCCAGAAAGCCAGTGTTCTCAGAGCTACTCTCACACAGAACAAGAGCTGTGGCTGTGCTCTTTGGATTACAGCAATGCTATCTGTTTATCTTTAAGGACAAGATGGATGTACAATTTGATGACAAGACATTAGAAAGCATCATGAAGACATTACTACCAAGTGTGCTCCAGTGGGTACAACATATGCTACTGAGATACCAGAAATATGATGTAAGGATAAGATATTGCCCAGGGAAATCATTTACTGAAGGCAGATAAACAAAGCATGAAGTGTAAAACCCAATATAACACAGTTGCTGTTGCAGAATAGTAGAAAGTCGACTAATGTAAAACAGTGCCTCAGTTTCACTGATCTTTTTTCCAAGAATGTACCAAAAAGGTTATGTTATCCAAAGTAAAATGATTACAGCTTCTTGTGCGACCACATTTTAGTCACAATTGGAAGACTAATGGGACCCAAAGAAATCTAGCAAAAACAGTCCTTGTCTCCTAATTAGTGTAATCATTTGACCCAGGGCAGATACGTTCAGCTAAGTCACTAATCTCAGCTGGGTCCTCCAAAGAGTAAGGGCATAGTGTGTGACACCTGCCTCAATCCATGGAGCTCAGAAGTAGTTCTGCAGTATTCACCAAGTACCTTGTATTTCTTCATACTCAGTGTGAGAGTAATTCATCATTTTCTGAAGAAACACAGGTTTCACACAGACTAGAGGGAGGATGTGGGCCAAAATATTTCACAGAGGGACTCAAGAGTAACCTGCTAAAGCAGATATGTACATTTTTAAAACTCTGAAACCTGTACTTGGCATCTACAGTGCTTCAGTTCTTAAAAGGAACCATCTACTGATAATATTTGTACCACATTGTAAATGCTGAAATTATTTTTAAAAGATGAAAAAGAAAGAGCTGCCAATCTGTCAAAAACTTGGCAGGCACATAACACTGAATGAGAGAAGGCTTCGTAGAGGGAACACATCTGGAGTGATATCTGTGCCTGCAACTTCCCTGTAAACAACTCTTTTTACTAAGTGATGGTTTTGCTTCAGAAATTGAATCCTTACCAATCCCGCAGCCATATAGTCACTTTGATCAATTAATGCTTTTAAGCACTTTGACACTGGATATTATAGAAATGCAAAGACCTATTATTACTTTCCACTTTGTGCTAGAAAATATCACCTAGTAGGAACAGAGTAATGAAAATCCATAAATAACAGTTAAGTAAAAAAAAAATTGACATTTGCCAACTATATGTTCATTCACCAACCTCAGAAACAGTAGGTAGAGTATGTTTATGCTTGAGTGATATTTCCTGAAGTTTTAACAAGTGTACTGAATCACACAATTGTAAATACTTGTATTTATTACAACTAGACCTAACAGCAGCTGAAGCAGACATAATATTTTCATTTACTTCAAATACTGTTAAAAATCTTTGTGTTTATATCAGAGTAAGAATAAGCCACAATGGCCATGAGGAAAGATATCAACCAGTAATAATCCAAACCAATAACAGGGTCGCAAGATGAGGCATCACACATTTCTGCCTTAGTGTTCAGCCGTCCTGGGATCAGCAAGCTTCCACCTGTTTAAAATTTTGTTCATCAGAGTCTACTCAATTTGCAGATACAATCATTTTATCATTTTTCTTCTGCAAAGTATAAAAGCAAGTTTGTCAGAATCATTGTCTCACCATTAATATTAAAGCTCTTCATTATCTCTTCTGACAGAACAGGGCAGTTTTCGAACATCCTATGGAAAATTCCAGTTCATTCATGAAAGTCAGAAGCAGAGCAAATACCCTGAGAACTGGACACAGTTTTCGAGACCAGCAAAAAAATTGCATTTGGCCACTGTTCATGGAAGTACAGGAGTGACTACCGATAACAAACATTTGTCCCTTGTCTCTACTCAGCTTCACAATTAGGCCCAGAGGTACTTGCTAAGCTCTGAAAGTGAAGAGTCCTAATCTACAATATAGCTTGTCTATAAAAACTGTCAGAGAAAGCAGACAGGTTCCAGCCCTCTAGTCCAATGCATTTGATAGGGAAGCCCTACAAAATCTACCTACGAAAATTCATTGCTTGTCACAAAGTACTTGCTGACCAACTACGGTACAATTAAACTAGAAACATCAGCTGAAAGTGCTGGGCTTTTTCATGTAGCTTTACTTTAGGGAAAAAGTGATCAAAGTTTTGATTTTAACTCTAAAAAAGCAAAGAATACTAGAATGTGTTACTGAGAATAAAACAGGACTTCTGTGGAACAGCAAATCTTCCTAACAGTATAGTACAGAGAATAAATAATTCTGTATCAAAATTACACCAGGACCAGAAAGTAGAAACTATTTATTGAGATCTCTGACCAAATCACTGAAGTTAGCAGTTGTCTACCTAGTAGGCCAGTATGAAAGGCATATCAGCTCAGCCCACAAAGATCAGTAGAAATTACCTCAAGTGACAACTTCTATAATGAAGCTTGACTGTTGCCAAAAGAAAAGCAAGTATGTTCGTAATCTGTCTGGCTGGTATGGGTTTATGCTAAAGAATCAGCTTAGATCTTCAGCTATCAGTAAAAGTGGAACGCAAATCAAACCTACAGCTATTGTAGCAAACAAAAGGTAGGCAGCAAGTGTTCCAAGGAGACTTGGATCTGTGGTCTCCCACAAAGACAGGCTGAGAGCCTAATGCCATCACACATAAGCTATCTGTAGAAAAAAAAAATTACAAGTAGTATTCTTCTCTCATGGGCACAAAGATATCAAATTGAAACTTCTTGAGGGAGAAGGATGGGCTCCTTTTTCCTAGTTTCTTAACTTTCATTCCAAATCTAACATACTCAGTGAATCAAGAGGGCATCCTATAATACTGACAATAAAAGAATTCCTACCATCTCTAAAGTATAGCATATAAATGCTCTAAATTTTGACCATTTGCCATTTTCCTGACTTTTTCCTCATTTTAAAGGACATACACCACAGTAAGCTGATCGAAACAGATCTCCTCATGACTTTGAAAAGAACTTAGGTGAGTTTAGCCAGCGGTCACCATGTTATATGTCTAAAAGATATGGTCCTATTTACTTCCTATACCTCTGAAAGTTTTAACTGAGAAGTGGAGATGCTTGACCTTAGTTTCACTTTCAAATAACTGTTCTCCATAATAGCTATACAGCTTGGGGGATCTGGGCTTTGAGTCCAGTCCCCCAATTGTACAGTCACACTGTTTTCACCTTCTGTTCCTTAAAGGGTAAGCCTACAAGTAACAGTGACTTTAGATATTCCCTTCTGATGAATTTTAAAGCCTTCAGGTAGACCTACCTGAGATCAACAGAGTGTCAGATTCTGATGGATATCATGATTTAGGGAACACTCAGTTTTTATAAATTTTGTGTCTCTACAGGAAGGAGTACTGAGTACTCACTCTCCTAAAATCTATTTAACTTTTTTTTTTTTTTTTAAATCTCTGGGGAGTTTCAAAGCATAGATATATTGCCATTCCTTTGAATTTTTTCTTCCATTCAAAAATCTTGGGCATTTTATATTTAATATTTATTTATTTATTTATTTATCACATTGATTTTATTGTCTTATATGGGGTCTCAGGGTTTTTGATGATAATGAAAGGTGCTTCAGAAATAAAATAAATTCCTCCCACATTCACATTCAAAAAGAGACCAGAAGTATTGCAGCTTTCATTCCTCAGTACAACATTTCCTTTACAGTATGTATATATGCATGTATGCATTGTATTTACATATGCCATGTTAATTCTTGGGTATCTACATTATCATGGTAAAATTCAGTGCCCAGGAAGTGTTCACTAAGGAAACCACAGAGAATTAGTGAGTTGCTTACCTTTAACATGGTTAACACTAGGTAAGTTGACTCATTTCCCCAAACTGCTACAGCTTTTCAGAGTAGGCATCGGACTGACACTCATTCAGTAGAAGACATAATGGATTAGATATGGTTAATCCATTATAAGAGATTTGAAGAAAATGACCACAGCACATCCAGGTACACATCACACTCTGTGGGAGCATCTCTTCCCTCTCTTGTGTATAAATACTGTAGTAACTACAGTAATAAATTATTCTGGTTTCTATTTCTAGCTGCAATTGAATAATGAAATTTGAGAAGCAATAGCAACAGTTTGTAGACCAAGTAAAAATGAACTGCAACTTCCCAAACAATTGCCCCATCTTTCCATTACTTGACACTGCATTTCCTTAAGCTACATGCAGATAAATTCACTTCCCCAGACAGCTTCTTTTCTCCCCTTTCCTCATATCATTTCCCCATTCTCCATACACATATAAAATTTTTCTGACTGCTTTTGTGCATTCAGGAAAATTTCTAAAGCAAAGCAAATCCGAGGTGAAATGGCTGAATATTACACAAAAGAGAGAACTATTACTGTAAAATCTTTCCAGTCCCTCCTCAGCTTTCGGATTCTCAAAAACTCACTAAATGTCTGCTCATGTCAAATCTGCACATTTCTCAGTGTTTAAGATTAACTATATTTGGGGTTGAGAAATACGATTTTTATAATACTGCAATATTCTCAAACACACAGGTTTAATATTTTAATATTAGAATAATCCTAATAAATAAGTTATTGTAATATCATTTAATGTCATATTATAGTTAATTTGAAACCACATACAACATTTCTTCTGAGACATCTTCCTACACCTTGGTCTTCTGTTCATAATTTAAGTTCCAAAGTCCCATAATTATTTGTTATGCAATTTACTCCTTCTTGCTATAACTCATTTATTAAATTGTCCTATTTATTGGCGTAACTAATTACTGCTTGTCTGAACACCATTAGTATCCTTTCCTCCCTTGTCTCAAAAGTAAGTGATGTTTTCAGACAATTTGTATGATTATTTTAAAATATTGTACAAAGTACATTTAACAAAGGGATGGAAAATTATTTTATAAGTAATAATTTGGGTTTTTTTCTCAGCACATATCTCCTGAAATACAGGAGATATGTGCTGGAGATACAGGAAAGATATGTGCTGAAATACAGGAGAGACACAGAAAGCAGTAGAAACAAGAAAAAGTAACATTTAATATTTCAGTGAGCATTTATTGAAAAGAAGAATTCAAATAATATTTTGTTTCTTGACTTGACAATATTTTTGGATTTGCAAGACAAGGTGTAAATCACTGAAGCTAAGCAAAATAATTTTTAAATGGGAAAATTGCTCTGCATAGAAATTCAGGCATCTATGCTACAGTCATAATGCTAAAATGTCATCTCCAAATGACATTTCAGAGACACATCATTGAAATTTTAGCATCTTTTAAGTTTAGAATATAAAATAGACTATATTCACCTTTCAGGGTTTGAAGCAGGAATTTTTTTACTATTTTGTTTACAGTTTTGCAAATTATCGTGTTTTCCCTGTCTATCAAAGCAAATCACCTGAACTCCACTAATGAAGTAACTGGGAACACTTCAACCCAAATTATATTCACAGCATTAATGGATCAGACTAGATCTCAAATTACTCATCAAGACTCCCATCTCACGACTATGACTGAATCCCCTGTAGTGTTAAGCTTCACTGATTATCCAGTTACCAAAAAGTAACCAAACACTGGATGAATACATTATTCAATTATACAGCGCTAAGCATAGCTAAGTTTTCTGTACAGACATAGAAAAGCAATGGTATCGTATTTATTAGTTTTTACAATCATAGGGAACTAGTATCACAAAGACTTAATAGCTCCCTTCTATCTAGTTTTATCTTTCTCAAGCAAATATTTAAAGGCTATAATTTCTTACACTGAATTCAAGCTTGTATTCTTTACTCATGAGGAAAGAATCAGAACATCTTTAAGAGAAGGGTCCACAGAAAGTTCACTTACAAAAGTGTATACATAAGTAAAGAGGCTCAAAGGCATATAAGGAAAAAAAGTTGCAGCTGTCTCTTAAACAAAACTGGAAGACAGACAGTATTCTGCCTTTCGCAAAATTAGTAGAAGCAATGAGCAACCAACGTATCTGCTAGACTAATTACATATCACTACCTACTATTTTAAACAAAGCACACCATACTTTTTGAGCATCCCGGAGTGATTCCATCCTAAAACAGCTGTCTAGCAGTGTAGTGTTATTATCTCCTTATGCTGAAACCAGCAGGCTACATTCCCAAAACAGGCTGCCCTATCCCTTCTGCTTGCTCTTAAAGTCATGCTGTCTTCCTTGTTGGATTACCAAAGGTCCTTCTGTGGCCATCAGGTGAACTAGATAAAGAAATTGATTTAAATTAAAACTGAACCATGGGAAATGGGGAGAGAAGCTGGTTTTCACTTGGAACAGCATCCCCACTCTATGGACACCCCAACATTTGTACCATATGTGAACAGCATATGAACTAACAGACAAAAGGAAGAGGTCACCACTGTCTTTTTCAGTAGCATGCTGCTTTAAAGGAAATCTTGAAGCAGGGTGCAAAACTAAAAAAAAAAATAATAATTACCCTATAAAATTGTTTATTTTCCTTCCCACAGAGGGAATCTAAATAATCAGCTTATGTTGGATGCCAAAAAATTAGATAGTTGAAGACTTTTACACTAAGAGTGACCATAAATCATCTATTTAACTGCATATGAAGTGATTCTTGAGCAAACAAGCACATGTTCAAATTTATTTCCATACAGTCCTCTAGCCTTTTTAAAATGTAACTCATAAGTGTATCCTCATTTTTCCATAAGCCTTTTGATGAAAGTAGACATGTTTACACATTTATAAAAAAAAACTCACAAGAATGTCAATTACAACAATAAATTACTTTCTTACTTCCTTCTGTCTCTTAATAGCACTGGAAAGAATTCCATAGAATGGAATTATAAGTTGTAATTGCAAAGATTTGTTTAAACTGACAGAAGCTATAGTTGAAGTTATTTGAATAGCTTATATTAAATGTTTCCCAAAAATGTATCTATGCACAAGCAGGTCACTGTGTACTAGCACAGCTTAAAAATGTAAGAGATTTTTTCCAAGCAAGACAGTTCTGAATGTAGAATTCTCAAAAACACAATTTGAGACTGATTTCTAGGAAGTTGGTTCTGTTTTCTTACAGAACAGGTTGACTATTCACTTTTAATTACACCAAGGTCTATTTAGCATGAACACTTAGAAAGTTCTTGTAAATCTATCTACTATTTTAAGAGCAAATCTAGACCTTGAAACATGTAGGAACTTTTATTTTGATTCAAGAATTCAATAATTGCAATACAGAACGATTCAGTGTATTCGGATATTGTAATTCTAGTATTAAGTTACGGAAAAAATTTATCAAATACCTTTATTTACAAACTCTTTCAAATGTTTTAAGAATTTTTGCCTCCTAACATATGGGTTGCAATACTGGTCTTATGAAGTGAAAATTGGCTAGATCACCATCCTTAAAGAGTTTAAACAAAATCTAACAAGTTCCTCACTTAAAGGCATCCCTTGGGGGTCAATATAGTTTAAGATCTTCATTAATGGCTAGAACAACAAAACAGAGTGCCCTTAGCAAGCCTGAAATTGTATCAAACTTGCAGGAGCTACCAAGACACACTGGAAGGCAAGGCTGCTGCAAAGGAGACCTGGGTTGTCAGAAACATGAGCATGAATCAGCAGTGAGCTCTTGCAGCAGCAAATGCCAACCATGTCCATGGATGTAAGCAAGTCTAGACAGCAGGCTGAGATGAGTATTCATTCCCCTCTACTCAGCAATTGTGAGAACACATCTTAAGTGCCATTTCTAGTCTGGGGTTTTGCAGTACATGATGGTTTTGGAGTGACTCTGGCAGAAGAGTGCAAGACTGTCACGGGGCTATAGCATAGGAAAGTCAAAACAGCTGGGATGTTGAGGTTTAGGAAGAATTCTTCCTGCTGTCTTCAAAAACCTAATGGGAGGTTCCAGAGGAGCAAAGCCACACTTTCCCTAGGGGTCCACAGAGATAGGATAAGAGAAAGGCCACAAGACACAGAAAAGGAAATTCTGAGTAAATGTTAAAGAGATGACAGTGATGACAATAAAGCTGTAGAACTGGTTGCTAAAGGAACTTGTGGAATCTCCAACCCTGAAGACAATAAAAAATTTGACTGAGAACCTTACCGAAACAGGTTCTGGTTTGAGTGGGAGGTTGAATTAAATTATCTCTGGAGGTCCTTTTCAAGATAAAACATAATGATTCTACAGTTTTATTCTCAGTTCTAAAGTGATCATGGAAACTTGGTCAATTCTGAGTTAAATATTTATAAAGAATAAGCTTCAGATCTAATGCAAGTATGCAGATATTTTTGTTGAGATCATGGCCCTGCTACATACTATTTCACAGGTTCATTGAAGTAACTGGGCTGTAAACCAAAAATTAATTAGATGTCACTTTAAAAAGTATTGGAGATCAGGTTTCATATGTAGAATTTCTCACAGCATACAGGACAAATTTAAAATCTAGAATTAAATTTCCTCTCACTTCTTACAATCTGCAATGATGATGAAGGAATACCTGGGAAAAACAGATACATCTTTCCTCCTTAGGAACAGCACTAACTGATTGCAGTATAAGTATCTCTGTGTTCAGGTATTTGGAAATAAACTGCACTTTATTTTTTTTTTCATTCAATGTGAAATCAGCAAAGGAAGTCTTGTTTTCATCGATTTTACAGGCATGTAGAAAACTTTGCTAACATAAAAATATAATGACAAAGATACTTGTTTTGTCTTTACATTTAGACTTCAGGTTTTAAAGACATTAGGAAAGAAAGAGGAAAATTAGCATCCCTCGAGCTGTTCATCTGTTCACAACGGCAAGCAATGGAAGGAGCAAGATTAAAGCCCAGGGTATGGATATCATTTTAGAGCTATTCAAATACAGAGAAGCTAAATGATCATACCTCAGCTGTACACGCCTATTGCAACTTGTGTTTCACTTCCCAAATATACTGGGTTTAAAACAGAGCAGACTGCAGTTTTGATAACATCTGCTACAACAAATAACACACAAAAAAAAGAGTGTGAAGTCTGATGAATGTTTAAACAGAACATTTTTTATGGATCAGCTAAATCTTTTCTGCTTTTTAATTAAAAGTAAAGAAAATGGAACTTAATTATCCTGTAAAGATTAGCTTGTGGGCATCTTCCTGTAAATTACTTCTAATTGAAAGCAAATTGTCAAGTGACATTCAAAGTACTGTCCTTTAAAACACAGCTGTTCTATTGCTGATTTCAGTACATTACAGTGCTTTCTTGTTACAGTAAGGCATATTTGAATATTTTAACAATTTCCCTAGTTTTGTATGGATTTCCATTTAGTATATCTTAATCACATTCCCTTCTCCAAAAATCAGAACTGGTTTTGTATAGATTTTCATTTAGTGTATCTTAATCACATTCCTGTCTCAAAAATCAGAAGAAATATTGGCTACCTTTTTGTACCAAATATCCCAAAGTAATCTCCCCCCACCTTTTGTTTTGGAGCTCATTGGTTAATCCCTGATTAGCACATGGCATGGGTACCTGACCAGTTCTGGCCAGTAGCCTGCTACCTGAACCATTCCTACTACTGGGAGACAATGCATCAGTAAAACATTTTAATGCTTGAAGCAATTTTAAGTAGTTTTATTGTATCAACTTCAAACTAAAAGTTCACAATCTTTTTCTTTCAGCTATTTATAAATTCGTGGGATGTTATTTTATATAGTTTCATAGTAGTGAAACAGATAGCAAGATAAAACTATGGTATATTAATAGAAGTTTATCAAATATATTCAATCGCTTTGATAAACCACTTAAATGTGATTTATCTTTCCACTGAGAACTGTAACCTCAACCCAAAAACCTGTTACTGCCTTTTATTAGATCTTCCTTAAAATGGCAAGATTTCGTTTGGATGGATTAGGTTTCAGCTTTCTCCTTGCACACATGCTCATCTACTCCAGAAAAAAAGTAATTTTATACTACAGTCATAAAGCCAGAAATAGACAGAGGTGAATTTCACATTTCCACAAAAATTACCACAGCATTGGGCATTTCTAGAGTGACCCTTCAGTTTTTACAAGCTTTATTGTTTCCCAGACTCTGAATTTACACATTTCTCTGCGGCAGTAAAAACAGATTGTTAGAACTTTTCATATCAAAGTGTTGTGCTTTTACACCATTAGGCTTGAAAAGCATGACTACAGCTGAAGTGGCTTAAGAAGACAACATGTTTGGGCACATTTGTTTTAGACATCAAGTATGTTTGCATTTTAGAGCAGTGACATGACCAATTGCACAGCTCACCAGAACACAGCTGATGGTGGGCTTGAATCCCCAGACAAAGGAGAGGGTGAGCTGGAAGTGACTGCTCAGGGTGTCATTTGCTTTTTTTCCTCAGAACTAACTGCTCATACAGCTTAGCCATAAGGAAATAGTGGTATTCATGGGGATCTACTGCTTGTGAACCCCTCACAATGTCTCTCTTCCTCTTTCTGTCTCCAGAATGTATGGCAAATGCTTTGCAGCTCTCAGTCAAATTCAGTCTCATGTGTGCTTCAAAGGGTTAATGTTTGCCACACTAGAAAGGTATTTATAAAGATGCTATGTGATCACTGGGTTGGGGAAAAACTACTCACTCTGTTACATAGCATAAAGTTTTAAATATTAATTTTAAATAATAATAAAAATTTTGAAGCATGATTTTAATACGATTTTAATTCTATTTGAATTCAGTATCTTTAGTTTCCTATCAGGCATCTGAACAACTTAGTAAAAATTATTTTTAAAAAGCAAAAACCAGGCAGGCAAATTTTTATTGGTTTTTGGTTTCCATTACGTAAATTTAATGTGGTATTATTTTCCACCAATACAAGCAAGAATGATATGGGAAAGAAAATTATTTTGCATTATGTCTTAAAGGAGATGAGATACCTGGTTACTCTTATGTATTTTGGATATAAAATTAGAAAGATTATAACATATTCTGCATAAAATGCTCTTACATCCCTAAGAGACAGAGAGCATTCAGTGCTCACAAGCAGTGGTTTTCAATCTCATCTGCAGGTTGCACTTGAAGAACGTCCTACATGATCAGCAGCTGGTGACATGTGAAAGAAAACAGCTAATGTCCTCACAAACATTACACACTGTAAGCTCTGCAGCAGCCATCTAGCACAAGAAGATGAAGAACCATCAATTATTTATTCTTTGAGATTAAATTTCAAAATTTATGACACAGCAAAATAGACTTTTAGGGACTCTAACTGGAAATGGAAACCAGTAAAAATTTACACAAGTAACACATTTAATACCTTTGTGAAATTACAACACTGGGAGAGTTAATTTTGACATGGACTAATTATTGAGGCTCCTTATTGTTTCTGGTATCTGGAGACAATCACATGTGTGAGCAGGGCATGCCTCGGCAGCCTCCTCAATACTGTCTATGGACTGTGCCAACAGCTGATCTGCAGGTGACTCAAATACGTGCAGAATGGAGAATTCAAGCTGAGCCTACAAAGAATTTAAGGTTATTATTCTTCCTGAGAAGATCACCTCAACTTAATATGCCCTTCTGACATTCCTCCTTCAACATTTTATTTTTTTTGTCTCCTTTCAATATGATATCCAGACTGGAACATCCAGTGCAGTGCAGTGACAGTGCAGATAGGGGGAAGCAGAAGGTGAACTTCCTGACTTGAACAACCAACCATTTTTCATGCTTTAACTTATAAATGTCTTGTTGGTTTCTGCAGTAATATTCCACATAATCCTTCTACAAGATCGCAGGGGTTTACTTTTGTTCTAACATCTATCATGAAGAGAAGACAGGAAACTGATAATGCACATTAAAGGTTCTCAGAAAGTTCACTGAAAGTACCTCTTGGACCTCAAGTGAAATACTGTTTCTTGAGAGATGCTAAAATAAATATTAACTAAAAAATAACCGAAAAAACTACAATTCAAAACAAAAACAAACAAACAAAAAATTAACAACAAAAGCAAAGCCACAAAAACCAAGCAAACAATGCCAACAAAATCCACAAGCACACAATAAAGACCACTGTGCCTGTCACTGAATTTTGGGTACTCCTGGCAAAAAAAAAAAAAAAAAAAGGGATTTAAGAATTTTTTAAAAAATAAACAAAAAAATTTACAAATCATTCAAACCTGGTGGAGGGGGTGGTATTAATAGAAGACTCTCCAAATGTGTACCATCATTTTAAGTAGCACAGCAAACTGGTATATAAATGGTGCCAAATGGTGTACATAATCATAACTAAATGTGCCCTCAAAATCTTTGAGGAGTTTTCTTGCAAAAAATACAATTAACACAGGATTCAAATTTCATTTCTCTATGATAAACATGACACATTTTACCACCACTATTTAAACTTTTCCCAACGGGCACACCATCCCTCTTTCATCATGGAAAAATGGAAATAAAAACTTTAAAATATTTTAAACAAAATTATTTTTAACTAATTTCAAATTTTAGATTGTAGACTCATACAACAATTTGTCTGAAATTACATCATATCCACTATGGAAAATTAATGTACTTTTTAAAATTACATTCAGGACCAACAGTAAATTGCACAGTATAGCCACAATTTTCACACATGGGTGCTTATTCAGTGCAGGAATAAGGAGCAGGTAAATCCCACAATTCTGCCTCCCTGGTATAGACCCTTCCTTCTTGCTGAAGATGACAAATTTAGGCTATTCCGTTTTCAGAGGGGATTCTTTAGTATGGATATAAATCCAACTATAAAAGTATTAATAATTCTATTACTGTCATTACATTCATTATAATTCTTATACATTACTTGAATTAAAATGCTATTTCAAGAACATTAACAGATCTATAAAATCATAAAAATATTATTTTTCTTTCAGAAAATGGAAACGGGTTCTTTATGCCATTACAGTATTTCCAGAGTGATGTCACTGTGAGGAAGAAACGTACCATTAGACATGAGCAAGTAGCTAGCTCGAATATATCATATATCCTATAAGTCAAGCTCCAGGACTGACCTACGAGGTACAACAGACTTGACCATACAGCTCTATCCTCTGCTCCCAGTTTTCTGAAAGAAACAATAGAGGCCTTTGATCTCTGCAAAAAGAATCAGATTTTAAAAAGGCAGACTTTAAATATTTTCCACAGTTCCTCCTATCCAGACATCTAAAAGCCAAAAACCACGAGTAGAAGCGACTCAGAGCTTTCAAAAGGTAAGGCAGGTCATTTCAGTGAGTGTAGAAGTTTTCATAAGCAGAAGGTAGAGACTAAACCCAAGAACTTTCTTGGGTTCTATGGATCTGGTCTTTCAGAAAGTATTTCTGGTGTATCAATTCTGCCTAAGACACTAGTACAGCACTAAGGAATGAGTAAGCCTTAAATACCTCTTTTGATTAAAGTCAGATTATTGAAATCACTGTATCATATCCAAAAATGCACTGATAAACAATTTCACATATAATCCTACTTCTGAACGAAAATGAAGCCTTCAAATTAGGACATGTCTACTGAAATTTGACATCCCACATATAACTAGGATATAAATATCAACAAATAAAATTGCTCAATATTCTGTGGTAGAGAGGAAAAAGGGGTGGGGGGGGGGGAATCTAATCATAAAAAAATCTCAAAGTACAATGAAGACATAAAAAGTCCTAAAATTTCTCTGTTTCTTCAGAGTAGGCTCTCCGGAATCCTCCTGTTAACCCTCCATGTAGGCACACACACACTCATGCACACTATTTCCAACATGTCCAATGTCTTGATTTGAAAAATGGGAGATAAAATTGCTGATACACAAGGATTTAAAACTCTTTATCCTATGGGAATTCATGAGGAGATGCCTCCCTGTGGGACTTCATGCAAATGATAATTTCAATATTTGAGAAAAATCTAATGTTAATTAGAATTATTAAATATATTCAAGCTTTATATATGGAAAGATCAGTAGACTTTTTTTTATTCTGAAATACCTGTCCCTTCAATTCTTTTTAAACATCTTTCATCTGACTTTTATGTATGAAATGGAGACAGAGAAAAGATAGATTTCTTACATACATTAGGATACTTAAAATTCCACTTTTATTTAAAAACTGAAAGGCAGTCATGTCATATTCTAGTACCTAGATAGCTAATTCCTGTCTGCACCCTGATATTTATATCATTACATCATTTATATTATTATTATTAGATGCCCAACACAATGTAGCAAGATACCAGAAACTACTGACTTGTTTGAAAAGTTATCTTCTTTGCTACAGAAGAAAGCAAAAGCCCTCAAGTAAGATGTTTAGCAAATAAAAACCTATTGATATCAAATAAAATATAGTTATATTTTTTTATTTTTTCATATTTTCAGGTTGTTTGGTTTTGGGGTTTTTTTTAACATGATCCATGATAGTTTCTGTAAAAGTTTGCATAATGGATTTTAAGGCAGCATTAGATGGAAATTTCAACTGGATGGGTGGAAACAATCTGAAATTCACATTATCCTTCACAAAATCTTCTATCCTACAGAAACCTGGAAGAGGCCATTACAAAAGATTTGTACCCAATTCTTGCATTTTCACATCCACTCCTATACTGTAGAGATTTTCCTATACCAATCTTCCAAGGACAAAGGGAGCAACAAGTTGCAGCATGGCTAGTTATATACTAATTCTCAGACTTGAGTCAAACAGACTCAAGACTACAATATACCCCGTATGAGCTGCGGAGGATTCTACTCTAACCTTCACAAATTGCAGAAAAAATACTTGTTTTCAGTGTTTCTTCCTTGATCATATCTCCTAGTTACAAAGAAGAAATAAAAACTTAGCCATCTAAAATAAAAAATTTTGATCAGAATTCCTCAATGTCAGTTTTGTAATACCACTAGAAATTACTGAGCATACAAGCATATTTAAAAAAATAAAATTATTTGGGTTACACATGTTTCCTGAGCTACTATTAACTGCAAAAAGTTTGTGTTATCATAATACTGTTATTACAGATCAATGTCTGTTGTTTATGGTATCAAGTTTAAACGTATAAACCACTATTTAGATGGATACTCCCCATACCTTTACTCACACAGATGAACTGCCTTAAGAATATTCTTTTCAGAAGTAGAAGTTTTCGCATAATTCACCTCTCAGACTGGAGTATGACTCCTGGGCTATGTGAACAAACAGATGCATCCAGCACTCAAACAACCACATGGGAATTCCTCTCATCTTGGAAGATAGGTTTACATTCACAGACAAAATTTTATGTACTACTTCTAGCAATGCAAAAGTATTTACTATTTTATCACAGTCATCAAGAACAGGAATATGAAATTATATAAATCATACAAATACAATGTGTTTGAACATATAAATACAACATAAAAATAATTATTTCTTCCAAGATTATGTAAATCACATAAATTATGAAATTTTAAGAATGCATATGGCTGCTTCCCACCCCATTTCACCTTCTTCCAAAACTAAATTCTTTCAGAAATTCTGATCAGTAAATATCAAGAAGTAACTTCCCTTTAGAAAGATTTCAGGCAAAGAAAATCAGGACAAAAGTAGCACTTAATTTATAAGTTTCTTCCTTTTATGATTAATTTAGGAAAAAAAAATCTTCAGGTTCTGTAATTATTTCTATTTTTTCTTCTACCAAAAGAAGTTGTTTTATTTATCTAAGTTCTTATATACTAAGATGATCAACAATTTAAACCTATTCCCAATATGTAAGCACATAACAATTGCAATCACAAACATTGCCTGCTATTGTTCTAAGCAATCACATAAAATAGAATGTAACTGACTTCTCCAAAGTCTGAGTTCCCTAAGCTTTCTCTCTACATGAGTGTAGTAATTGACAGCTTAAGTAGGACATTTTAATATATAAGAATAGTCTTGAAAGACAAAAAAAATATTGCTAAGCAATTATAAAATCACTCAGTAACTCCAAACTAACATGCAGTAACAGTCATCCTTCCATGTAAGTGGGAATACATAAAATGGAAAGAAGTTTAAAATTGGTATATACCTTGAAATTATGAAGTGCTACAAGCAGAAGGATCACATTAAAAAAGAATGAAAATTAAAGGACAGACTGCACTCCACATCCCAGCGTGTTGCTCTGGGTTCCAGATACTAAAAAAATCCACAACACTCACAAAAAAAAAAACAACAAAAAAAAAAAAAAACCCCCACAACAAAACAAACAAAAAACCCCAAAACAAAACAACAACAAAAAAACCAACAAAAAAACAAAACCAACCAAAAAACCAAAACCAACCAAAAAAAATAAAAAACACAAAAACCAAAAAGCCATACACACTTCAGAGTTCAACACTGATCTGACTACTAGTCTGATTTTTGGGCGCCTGTTTGCAGATGCAGTAGAGTTATCAATCCAAGCAGACACACAATCCGGGTCCAATGTCACTTCTCCTCATTATGTTAATAGTTAATACATGCAAATGAAAACACTCTAGCAATTTGATTTCTTTGAAGATAGTTTGCATATTGTCTTAGCCATAATGACTGTACACTTCTCTCAGCCTCGATTTATGCAAGGGTAGTTTAGTTCATTTTTATCAGCTCAAGTTCATTTTGGCTGCTACTGGAATGTATGTGTGTGTTTCTTTTTTACCTTTCACCTAATTACCATTCAGGTACCATAAGCAGATTTTTCATGCTATTGGTGTTTTTCTTAATTAAGAAACAAATGAATTCTCCCTAGCAAAAAAGATGGAACAACAGAGTAAGATGCCAGAGGCTGATGTTCTGCTTCTTAATTGAAGCTGCTTCATTGTTAGGTGTCTGTTATGAGGGGGCAGAAGTGTCAGGAGTTTATTGTGAATAGTATACAAATAAAAGCATAAATAGTACTTTAAAAAATACAAATGAATACAGAAATATATATTTTTACTGGCATAAATCAACTACACTGTTCTCCATTCCTTTAGGAGAATAGGCCCTTTAAGTCTAAATTATTCTTCACATCTGGAAAGCCCCAGGTTCTAATCCCAGCCCTGAGTGAATTCCTTTCTTTTTCCTTTGTCTATTATCTGCACCCCGCTTGTGTGCTCATGTTGTTCAGTTAAGGAGGTACCTGAATTTACCAGAGAGTAATTTTGTTTCTTTTCCTTCATCCTTTCAGCAAAATAAGTCTCTCTCGCTCTCTTTCATTCCCTCATCCCATCCCATACCCCACGAGTTTCTGTTTCTGAGTCATGCTTTTTGCTTCCTTTCCGTGCCAGGTTTTCCCCATGCACTCAAAACACCACCACCACTACCCCTTTTAAGAAATTCAGGACAGCATGCTAGTCAGGACAATATTCTTTCACTGTATTTTAACAAGATATTTATAATTTGTACGCATCAAGGCCTCCTAGGAATGTTGCACTCTTCTTTTAACACACAACATCTTCTCTGAACATCTTTTAAGGGGCACATCCCCCTAAACCCCACGGCTAACATTACAGGAATAAACTGGGATTTGAACACTGAGAAATCATTTGGTACTAGAGTGTGAAACTGCAACACATGGTCAAAAATCAGCATGGCCTCACAGAAAGGCAGAGACCACTACTAACATGTCTGTAATAAACAGACAGCAGTTGTGTAAAAACTGGAAATCAAATATCTGACAAAGACCAAATCCCACCACTCCTTACGGACACAATCTCTATCTGTTTCAATAGGAATTATAGGAATTTAAGAAGTACGAAATCAGTATCTCCCTGCACACAAAATAAATTAACTCACTTCTCTATTCAGACACTTTTCCCTTGAGTTAAAGGGGAATTCCAGGAAAACAATGAAAACCAAAAGTATCTTTTTAGTACAGTATTAACTACAGATTCTGAGATAATCCATATCACACTGAAATGAAGAACTGCATATCATCTTGAAGACATGCAAACAGGTCCATTACCATCTGAAACTGATCTTCTATAGGAAATCTTGCTATATTTTCTCCCATCTGCTTTCATCCATGGTTTCGGACACAGAAAAGTACCAAATTTACTTTCTGTTTAATCATACAAAGAGTTTCATCAATATCAATACTAAACTGTTGATGTAAACTATGTGTCTTAAGGCAGTAATATTTATGTATACATATATATTTAAATGGAAACTATGGAAATGTGTGAGAAACTTTTTTCCTCCCACTTCCTTCCTTTGCACATTTGCTGGAGGTTGTTTTTTTTCCTTTCAGCAGAGAAAGCTCAATCCAACACATAAAGTAATTTAACACTATGAGGCTTCTATTTATAAATATTTGCTTTTCCAAAGAAAATAGTACAATTTCAGGTTTTTTCTTCTTAAAGTATACTAAATATGTCAAACATCATGAAGAAAGCAAAGATTCAGTTTTAATTTTCTATTGATTTTACATATGCAATTCCTTGAGCTTGACTGTTATTTTACAGCATTTTCAGTACGAAGGAAACTAAACCTCCTGTCAGTAGTTTAATTTCACACAGAGCTGTAATCACCGCTCACAAGGAAAAAAAAAACATCTCTGCTGGTAGTCTCCATATAGCAAACAAAAAACCTTAGCTCTTCATCGACTGGACTCACTTCTTCTGCATCTCTGCTGCAGGCTGAACTTCATTTTTCCTCTCAATCAGTCTCTGACCTCCTCACATGTTGTCCCTGCCAAATTCTTGGCATTGGAAGTGAGGGGGAAGAGGCCATACCATAAGCGTGTTGATAATGAGGAGATAGAAATAGAAAACCAGCTGGATTGTCCTAATAAAGTATGTCTGGGATTCAGAGACACAACAACTCCCTGTTCAGGTCACTGTTCAGCATTTTAACCCTTTGCCTTCCAGACTCACCTTTCACTGATCTCCACTAATTTATTAAATTAACATTTAATATGAAATTGTACTTGAAAAATTCACTTTGATTTCAATGAAACCTATGACCTGTGTCCAACTGTATTTTAATTATGTCATTTTCACCTGCAACATGCAAGTGAGTCCTGAAAGAATTTTGCTCATTGTTTTTCTCCTTTTCTGGTATCTTAAAAATGCCAATACTGTCATATTTGATCTCTGTTCTTTTCATTAAGTATGCCTTGGTTCACTGATGCAATCTAAGAGCTTACTAAATCTCTAAGGTAACAATTTATTGTTTTCTCTTTACATCAAATATTAAGCACTGGGCATAAAACTTAGTTCTAAGAAATCCGTATTTAAGCTGATTTGATTCCATCTTTTACAGTATCAGTCTTTAACACACTCCAAGAGTTCCTCACACTTTTCTCATATTCATTTATAGCAGTGATAAGGCCTTCAATGAGGACACAAATCAAGAAAGGAAGAAAATAAATGTTGTGGTTTTGGTTTTGCTTCTTAGTCACACTTCACATCTTTTCACAGAGCACTATCCAGCAAAAAGAGCACAAACTTAATGCCCTCAAAGTCATAAACAGGGTGGTCAAAAAGCCTTTTACTATTCAGTTTACTTGCTCTTCCTATATTCATTCTCCAGTGACTGGTCACACAAAAAAACACAGAATGCTTTATATAACACCACCATGAAGGAGAGTCCTCAATTCCTTGAAAATTTGCCACTGTTTCCAGCATGGCATAACTTCAGCAGTTTTGCTGAAAAAATTTAGTTAATCATTTAGAAAAGTATTCTTAAATTATTTCTAGAAATAGTGACTCTAAAGTTGTAATTTCCTAGCTCTTACAGGACAGCAGTACTGTATCTAATGATACATTCCTTTAAAAAAATAAAACAAAACAAGCCCCACTTGAAAAATGGCTATATTACCTTTAATGTTTAGTGAAGGAATTGTTTTTCACTCTGGATATATTTTTCAAAAAATGAAAATAATAACTATCAGACAATGAAATAATTTATGTCTTACCACTTACACTAATTAAAAAGATCCAATAAAACACTGATAATTCAATTTCTTGAAGAGTATTTAATCTAAGATAAGACATATAAATATGAAACAGCAGTTACTCCTTCAGAAGCAGTCAGCAGAACATTGTAATGCCCATTTTTATTCATTTCTATTTATTGGCAATTTTGGAAAGTAGTTTGAAGGTCAAGTGGGATTACCAAGAAATTTGTCTTTTCCCAAGTTTACCATTTCCAAATTTACAGCACTTACCCAATAACTTCTAATAAATCACTAACTTCTTCCCGTTTGCCTGGTGGAAGGAATGTGTGTATACGGTTTAGCCTGATTATTTCATTCCATGAAGGGCCACATGGCACTACTTTTATATAATTTCTGTTAACTCAGCAAACTATTGGCCTTTGGAGACTGCTATATAGGCAGACCAGCTATATATATATATTTAGCATCTATTTTTTCTTATGTATAGATATATTTATGAGAATGTAAGTGTCAAAGATTTATCAATCTCTTATTGCGTCTGGCTTTCTTTATTAGAATCATGTGATTGAGGCAAGAGATTCTGTCTTCCTCTTTAATTAAGAGGTATTTCTAGCACTAGCAGGCTTTACTGTAGAGATGAATAAGGTTAAAGTAAACAAAAAACTGTAGTATTTCATCAGGTAAACAGGTCACAAAAGCACTGGGCTCTATTCAAGGCTTTACCAGTACCTGCCTGATAAAATAATTTCCAGTCTCTGATTTGAAGTTTTGCCAAAGACTGAGTAATGATTGTTCTTCAAACAGGAAAAATCCAAAGGAGCAAACTATTACTTACCAAATTTTAAGAGAACATGACAGAAGTACAAAGAAATCTATATACTGAATATACTGAAATGCAAAAATGTCTGTATACAAATTCTGTCTACAGGTTACTCTCTATTACTAGCCAAGAACACAAACAATAACCTGTAAATTGCTTTCCATTAGTAGAGGATATATGGCTTTGACATTGCTGCTTGGTAGCTTTGTTTTAACACCAGAAAGGACTCAAGAAAAATGCAAACATAATACACATATTAAGAAATTTTTGGTCTACAGACCATGGAATGCGTCCTCTGTTACTCTGAGAAAATATAATTCCTATAGCAAGGTTACAAATGTTGTATCACAAAAGTGAGTCCATCACTCACTAACAACTGCTTTACTCCAACAGAGATTAAGTAATTATTATCAGATAAGTAACTTCCATCAGATATAAGGGATGAACCACTCAGACAATCAAAATGCAAAAAAAAAGGAATGGCATAATAATGTAAATACATATTTTCTGTTATATGCAGGTTATCACAGGCATAACACCTTGCCATTACATGAACTCACAATTAGAATGAGCAGTGCATCATTAATGTGCAACACAAAATGGAATTCAAACATTCATTCCATGTACTTCACTAATAAAGTACTACTTTATACAAAATGCAGAACATTTAACACCTTTCCCGAAGTTCATATAACAAGATGATTAATCAGGCAACAAAACAGACAGCAGAGGTGCCCACAGTTTTTCTTAATATTTTACATACAAATGCAATCACATAATTCAAGTATCAAAATATATTTGAATGTATAATCTAACAAAGCTATCAACAATTATGCCTTACAGATTTTCAGTGCTCCTGTACATAGTACAAATAAGTTCTATGCTCTTTCTTCCCTCCCAAAATAAGCAAGAAAAGGAAGGGGGGGGAAAAAGGTTATTATGATGCCCTAAATTCCCTGGATTTAGTAATTTATTTCTCTTTGCCCACAGATGAACAAAGAATACTTAATTCTTCCAGATGCTTCCCCTTCTAGGAAGAGATCGAATTCACACCAATTTTTTGAGGCGTTTCTCATGTTTAACAGCTTTCAAGTCATCCTCGCAAAACTGAAATATAATACAAACAAGCAAGAATACAACAGCAAATATTCAACATGTTACATGAAAACAACAAAATGCTAAAGCATAAAAATCAGGATTTTTGTGAATAGCTTAAAAACAATAAAATAAAAACAAATTATCATATATGGGCAAAATATTGTTCTATGAATAATTCAATCACACATAAACTAAGTGGTGTGTGATAGCTCCGTTCCCATAAATACATTTTATTTTCACTCATATTTTGTTTTTCAAAAGGCTGAGAGAAAACATCATCACTCTCTTCTACGCAAAACTTTGCCTCTTCCAGTCTTTGTATCTTTTCCTTATAAAGGTAATTCATAGAAATTCAAAATCCTTCATTTAAATTCTTGTTTTGTATTACTTATATTAGCAAAATTATTCGTGATCTCTATAAATGCAGTTCAGTTTTGCACAATATGTCTGGTTTCTTTGTAATGTTATACTGTTATACATTCTGGTATATTATAAATGAGAGCTACATAAAGAAAGCAATTAGGCATAAATTGAAGATACTTCATCCTTAAGGTGCAAAAAATCCCACCAGACAAGGCACTGGACTTTTTTGTTTGCTGTTTTGTTTTAAGAAGAATTTGTCTGGGCATAATAGCCTGTACGAAAATGCCTGGCATCTTAAAATCATTCAGAATGCAAAATATCTCCTGCAAATAAAAGAGGAACTGGTTCTGGGACAGGAGTTAAAAATTTCAAAACTCAGGATAATAACTTAGGGAAGAAAGACTGTGTATGAATATGCCTATAATTGTATAACATTAAAACCTAAGACAGAACTTATTTCCAGGACAAAAGTCCAAAGCATTAGCAGCGGCTTAACAAGGCAAGCACAGCAAACTTTTTGAGTTTGGAGGTTTTGTGGTAGTTCTTGCTACAAAGTAAGATTTTTAATCTGAAATGAAACATTTCTGCAGATCTTCTGGAAGTCAGAAAGGAAAACCTTCCAAGAGCTGTATTTGCTATGGTAACACTTATGAACATGCAAGGTATAAAATGCATTTCCATTACACACACACATGGAAATTTCCAGTAAAAGGAGGGTAACAGTAGAGCTTATCAACAGAAACAGGCATGAAAGAATCTAGGAATTCAGATGCTACTCCTGACAGCACTAGTTAGGGCATCTTAACTGATGCCAGCAAGAGTTGCAGGTATTGAGAATCCCTTAATATCAGGCAACAACTAATGAAAAAACATAAACAAAAAAGAACAACAACAATAAAAATGCCCATGGATTGAAAAGTATGGACTGACCACATAAGGAAACCTAATGTATATGCTTTCATTTTTGTATCACGGAAATAGAGGCAGTATTTCCAGGGTTCGCTTATTTCCATGGATCTGTTTGAGATACAGCATGCAAGATTACCCAAAAAGTTCAAAAATAATTACTTCCTAATTTGAAGCAACTTGCTTATGACTACTATTATCTTTACCCACCATGTTATTCTCTTCAAACAAAATAAGTGTATTTTATGCTAAATTGTTGCTATACATCAATTCCTACCTCAATTCACATCTCACATACATTGAGATACATATATACGTAAGTTTATTTAAATAAGAATGAATGTAACAGAGTCTTAAAGAAGATACTGTTTGAAATAATTCTCAAGCTCAAATTATTAGTCAAAACGCTCCCATACATGCAGAAACACAAAACTTTCTATTTAGGTTGTGATTATAATTTTTAAGAGCAGTGGTTTTTTTCTCTCATGACCTGTTAAAAAGACATTTAGTAAAACAATTTATTGCAAACATGAAATGCCATTGAAGAATCATGTATCAGTTTGTGTTCAGCTCACCACATATAACAGTGAAGCCTCTAAAAAGATGCCAAATAATACCATCTGCATCTTGGTACTTTTAGTAACAAGAACATCTGCCCACTCAGAAATGAATAAAGACTAGCAAACTGATTACAAAGTTTTAAAAAATGTTTTTCTTTTAACAAATAAATATTTTTAATAATAAATGTGATTAGTGCTCACCAATTATTTTTCTTATGCTTTATAACATCCCTGCGAACAAAATTCATATCAATACACAAATCTGGACTCCAGTACAAAGTATTTTGGAAGAATGTGGGAGTAGATTAATATAAAACTGTATCAAGTGAAATACAAAATACAAGCCAAAACTGCTATTATTTCCCTGATGGCATCACACCCATAGTCTCAAAAGATTTTTTTGTGAATGCAAAAGTGGGTTTTCATTTTCAAAAATTAGTACATTTGTGGAAAATGGGTGTTATTCTTCTCTTACATTGTTACTGCTGGTGTACAAATCACTCTCAAGACTTGAAAGAATTTACACGTACCAAAAGTAACAAATCGAATGTTTTTTCCTCCTTTGTTTTATAATGTAAAGGCCATGGCTTCAAACACCATGCTTTGACTGACAACTGATGTTGAAAAACAAATTTAGCCAGAACTTGTGGCATAACAATGCCATACCTTAATCTGACCTTTCTTGACAGTGAAAACTTGTGAACCAAGAGTCAAAGAACATCAAAATGAATGTCAGACTGATCAGACCAGTCATAACATCCCCAAAGCACACTCTCACTAAAATGAGATTTCCTAAGCTGCAGGACTAATCATAAAATTACACAGTCTAGCTGGTCTAAGCAGCTGATTGTTACTCTTCATTTATAAGAACTGCTGATCTTGATTATTTTGGCAATATTAATTTTTCTCCCCTTTTTGATTTACCAACCCAAATTTTCCTCTTTGTATAACTAAATGGGTCTCAGTTCTATAGCCTAAAGGTGTAAAAATCCCAAAGAGCCAAAAAGCAGACTACCATCCTGGGCAGACCCAAGAATTACACTTTGAAGAAAATGCTAATAAAGCTCTCTTCATTTTTATTAAGCAAATAATTATACTTTGAAAAACTTCAGTACAAGATGTTCAAAAAATAACTACTTAGTCTGTGATGTAACACATTTGACAAAGAAATACACCTGAAAATCTAAACCCTATGTTCAAATTAGCATAGGCTTTTATATCTTATTTCAGACTATTTGTAGTAATGCCGTGAGAGATCAGCATAATAATGTATGAAAACTTAACAAAGCTCTGATGCCAAAGAGATGCACCACAATATAAATAATACTGAAGAAACTCTTAAACACTTCCACAGTCTTGTCTTAAATCTGCATTCAAAATAATTCTCTAAGCTTTGAGTTCTGTGTTTTAAAATATATCTTCAACATACACCTCAAAAGAGGTGTACAAAAATAGTCATGATAAAACAAAAGATCTTTTGTTTAATTATTATTTCTTAAATGAAGCAGGTCACCAGAGATTAAACACAAAGAAAACATCCTTTCCTGAAATATAACTAATCACTGTTCAAATGACCACCAGTTCACCTGCACTGATCACTTATTACTGCTAACACTCCAGGTTACACTACAGGCTCTTTCATACTGCATTCCAGCTATACTATCAGCAATACAGCACCTTGCAGAATTCATCTTACTGATATTAAGTCAGCAGCATTAGCTGAGACCCAACTGTCCTTTGGAGATGTGACCCTTAAAACTCAGAGAAAAGCGATACATTATAAAGGATTTCTAGAGAGTATCAAACTGTCCAAAAATCTAAATTCAAATCCAAGCTGTCCAAATTCCAATTCTGTGGCAGTTGTACACATTTTCATGGCCGTCTTGAAAATCTTTTTCATTCCAAAGATATTATGCCTTGATTTTCATTTGCACATTTTCTCTCCTTCTGTGACTATTACAGAGAGTGCTAATTGTAAATGTGTTCTGAAAAAAATACACACAACCACAGAAATCCCCATAAGCTCTCAGGTGGTCATGGTATGGTTACAGATTGATAAATTATCTCCAGTTCACAAAAGTTTCACATAAATTTGTTTTAATTATATTTAAGTATAACATGCTAATTGTTCTTAATCTAGTGAAAAATAGGAACTTGTATATTTAAGGCACAATGTCCTATCCTGTACACAATGAGTTACAGAATAACAGTATTTCACAAGCTGAAATTAATTTATCCACAATGTTTTATTACAGTCCCTCAAAATATTAGTAACATAAAACTCATTGCAGCTGCAGTGACAAATCTACTGTGGAAACTGATTTTCAAAGTCAGATTTTATAAATCATTTAACGCTATGAACCATGATGCTTAAAGTAAATATAGAAATTGAATAGCAAAAATGCTTTTTTTCTAATTCACTAGTCCAACAGGTATACTTCCTCTGTCTTCATTCCTTTCTCTCACAACTTAAAGCTTTTTGTATTTCGGTATTAATACTGACCAGATTACTTCGCCTTTCAATGGACCATGGAAAGTTAAGTCTTGTAACTAAAGAAAATCTTAATCCAATACCCCACCTTGTGGGAACCCAGCACTGCCTGACACTGTACAGAAACTGACCTTTTTGTCCTTCAGACTTGCCTACCAGGCCCCATCTTCTATCGCAAAAGCCAAATCATCTGATCCCAAACTAACTGTCAACTGCTTGTGATGGTGGGGAAGCCAGACATCAATCAATCAGTTTTTATCAGAGCCACTCTTCGTTTTTCTGTTGTGCTCATCTTATCATCTGACCCAGTTGTAGCCCTGACTTCAGAAGCTTAAGTAACTTGATGACAAAATATGCGTCTGTTTGTCCAAGATGCACATTGTTAAGGAGTGCACTTGTATTTTTAGCAACTAGCTAATATTTTTCCCAGATAAACTGTCAAATGTTTGAGATTTTTTTCTCAGTTCTTAAGTTTCCTAGTGTTCACTGAAATACCACAATGCATTTTTGGAACAAATATCAAGCAAGTTTGGTTGGGTTTTTTTGGGGTTTTTTTGAATAGAAATATATATGTATTTTCATTTAAAAAATTAGGCAGTTTCCTTACAAACTTAAGTTAGTTGGGAGCCAAGAGCCACTCAGAGGTACTCCATCCTATTCGCATGCATATTGCTATTCAATTGTATTTCAGTATTTTTCATGTGAATATAGATTAATGACACATTTAAACTCCCCAAAGATCAGTACTTCTATGGACATACAGATTTTCTCTTCTGCATCCTACAAAACTAGAGCATTTTGTCTACACTTGTTCTGAAATGGATGAAGTACAATTAGCAGATACAATACTAAAAAACCAATATGATTGAAAGCTTCCAAAAATGATCTGGTACAGCTTCCAAAAGTCTTTTCATACATATTTATTAGTGAATTCTGTATCATGAGAGGGTGGGAGGGAGTGGAGACAGGTTTTTTGAGGGTTTTTTTTAGAAAAACTACTGCTACTTCAGTTTTGATAATTTTACCACTGTCTTCATTGGCTTAACAATTGTGTCCTACTTTGACGCAGTTACAGATGGTTCATTTTCTTTGCATAAAGCTGTATAAAATCTTAGACGAAAATCCTTGCTGTACTTCTTCAGAACTTCAGAGAAGGGATCTTTATAGCCATCTAATATGAAGCCTGAATTTGAAAATGAAAAGTGAAAACAAAACCTAGGTATCTATAGAATATACACAAAATTTCAAGTAGATCTGACAATGTCCTTACAATTTTTTTCACAAAATAGTCTAAATATTAACCTATTCGATAACAGAAATAAAATCAAGTCTTAAATAGCAAGGTTCTAATGATAAACGCAATTACATGAGTAAAACACAACACTCCTTTGAGGCTTGTGCTGCAACTACAAATGTAAAAAATAATAACACCCTGTACAGAATTTCTTCTCAGCCTAATGAGCTACTCCACGTATCACCGTAAAAATTGTTTTCAAGACTATTCCATTTCATCAGAGAAAATTTTTTTAACAGTCACACAGAAAGACTTCTCTCATCGTATTTCAGTCTATGAGGATTTTCTTATTTTACAGTAAAATTCATTCTACTCTCATTAAAAATCACTTTTCAATACTAGTTGTGAGTATATTTAGAAAGCAATTATATTTTTCTATATAACTTTTGCCACAATAGTTGACTTTCACTTCTCGGATAATATGAAAAGGAACATGTATAGCACAGGAGACAAAACGTGAATCATGGAATTCCTCTGAACATAATGAAAACATTTCATTTAAACCTAGTCTCTATTCTACTCCACATTCTAATTTTATATGCACCAAACTGTTAGATACCATTTGTGGTTGTGGGTATTTTTAAGCTCCTATCCTAGAAACATTTCACATTCATTTTAAGTATTATCAACGGGTCTGCTTCTATGAATGAAGTTAAAGATTGTATTCCTTATTTATATCTTCCAAAAAAGTGTTAGGTAGATAGGAAACCAAGTAACACATGAAATGCTGTAGTGTTTTACTGCAGTTGGCATCAGCCCTTTATTATTTGGAAAGGAAAATGGAGAAATTTAAAAATCAAGAAGATTTTTACTGTTCACTGCTATACTGAATCTAAGGTAAAAGGACTGAGTACAGTAAAACCGGCGTGTGACAAGCAGTTTTATCAGGTAATCACAGTCTGAAAGCTTCAGCTGTCTGGAAGAATAAAGCAAAATCACTCTTCTTTACTTATGAGAGTACAAAGAGTAATGGATAAGAAGAGTTTACAAAGATATGTCAGAGAAACTTACTAAATACTAAAGCATTATTTTTGATACTCCGTTACTAAATTATTTTCATATTGTAAAATGATTGCAACTGAACAAACTTTGATTACAAAAGTTTTACAAAACAATACGGTGGTAATCAAATAATAAGAAAGTTAAAGGTCCCACTCCAGCTTTATTTACACACTCGCAGTTAAGAAATTGAATGAATATAAAATATTGAAGAGACAAATAAGCCTTGCACCCAATTAGCTCTATAAATATATAAGGTTTGTGATCATAAATACATCATCACACTTACAAAACATGTTTTCACATCCTAATTAGTTCTTAAAAATATAAAAAATACTAGCATTTACAAAGGGTGGCTGTCTTACATAACACCCTTCCTCAATAAAGGAAACATGAGATATGAAAAATGAAAAAACAGATGGAAAACAATGAGAATAAAATTTATTCAATATCTGTAATAGGCAAATGGGAATATTTTTTGTTTATTCCAGTATTTTAATTGATACAAACTAATTTCAATGTTACGATTACACAAACAATATCAGGAGTTATTAAAATACAACAGATGATTGTATAACATATCAAACTAGACCTCTTTTTCTTTTTTAAAAAAGAAAAGGCTACTGTGACAACTGCCTGCATCTGCTACCAACTCATGATGGCACTACCCTTTCAAAGCATTAGATAAAACTGAATAATCAATGAGAAATGTCAATACCGAAAAGTGATTCCTTCTGCAGTGTAAGCTTTATGCAAGAGTTTGGGTTTTGGTTGCTTGGTTTATTTCACAATTTTTGTAAGAACCCTTCTTCAACGTTGTAAATGTACTGAATTGCTCTTATTGCTTTCGGGATTTTCTAAAACAATATTTAACTGCATCAGGAAAACACACAGACTTTTTGTTATTTCACATGCAAGGAATGAAAAATAATAAATAACTACTATGACTAGGAGGCAAGAATATTGATACTCTTCATCTATATACATCTTTATCTGTATTTTCATCTCCAATAAAGCATGTCCTATAGAACTATCACACAAATAAATACACACACTTACAAGCAACTTGGTAAAAAAGTGCATTTGTATCTCAAAGTAATCCTTGTGCTTGCAATCATTAAGTCTTTAAATCCCTCCAAGTGAGATTTAACCACACTCTGACTACATATAAGAAAACATCTCAGGTCCATTGTCTAAGATGAGAACTTTTAAGAAGCACTTAAGAATGTAAAAAAGAGGAGCTTTGACGTGATAAAATAGCAATATCAATATTCTGTTATCACAAACTCATGAGATAATTGTATCAACTTATAAAACACAAAAATAACTAAGCAGACTGGAGCATTCAGATTTTCCATGATGGCTATTTGCCACTAATTCTGGAGTGAGTGAAACATCGATATTCTTTCTCTACACTTCTCAAATGCTTACTTTAAAAAAATCTCTGAAGGGAGAATGCATAATAAAATCTGTTCCTTCTATCAATTCATAATCTATGTTTCTGTGATACGTCTACAGTTACTAAATGGAAGAAACCTTAACGATACATTGATTTGAAGAAGTAATATAACTGCATAAATGCTATGGAATTTCCGTACTCTCACTTTAAATCCCATTTGTCCAATGCACAAATTGCTAAACTGTAAATAGTCTTGACTACACAATTCTCCTCTACCATTGTGTCATCTCAAAAAGACAATCCGACAGTAATGCTAATGACACCCTCTCAGA
>JAHLSL010000021.1:1833294-1917224 GCA_025920805.1 Petroica traversi
CGCACGGAGGGTCCCGGTGCGCCCCTCAGGTGCCGGAGCCGGCCCGGAGCCCGGGGCGCTTCCTGTGCCGACGGACGGACGGACAGACGGACGGGCGAGCTGCCAGCTCCTTCCTTTGCAGTCCTCTGGCCGCTTGCACTCAGCTGCCGTAGCCTGGAGAGTTCTGGCTGTGCGGCCATCGCTGTCTGCCCCCCCGCGCCCCCGAGTGCCCGGGTTTTGGCTCGGAGGTGAGCGAGGGAGACAAGCCGGGCTGCTGACCCCTCGGCTTCGTCAATTTCGCCTCTCTAAACAGTGATAATAGTGAACATTTTTTCTTCTACGGTAGAAGCCAGCATTTGATGCTCCCGTTACTGACACCGGTTAAGTATTTGGACAAATCTAAAACTATTAGCAGTGCTCATGTTTACAGTCTGTGTTTTTGGACAAGATTTCTCTTGAGCGTTCTTGGATAATCTCAGTTACGTATATAGTTGTAAGTGACCCACTATGAACAGACTATACTCTCTGTAGCTCAGTGCATTGCCAAACATTGCATGTCCATTACCACGTTCTGAGTGCCGTCAAACACTAACTTTAAAAAAAAAATCCTGGAAAAAAAACTATCCACACAAACAAAGATAATCGGCCTGATTTCATGGAAGCCAAGGAAGGACATTTGATACTGAAATGTCTTTGCTACTGTGCTTCCAGAAATTTCAGATCTGGCATATGAATGTAATACAACAGTAAGTGTTCTTAGAGCTTCGCGAGCAGGACTTATGTTCAGGTAAACTGTTAAGCATTGCTTTCAGTCTTATCTCTGTGGTCAAAATACCCTCAACAGAAGCAGTTTTTTACTTGACCTCTTGACACATTCATTGCTTCTTTGTTGGGGCAATATTGCAGAAGTCTTCATAAAAGCAGCAGGAATTCTAACACAGCGATATACTAAAATTTTCCGTCATATTTTTTTTAGAAGATAGTTTTTATTCTATTTTCTGAATTTACAAAACCATTTTTTTTTATTTAAGAAAAGAATGTGATGGAATCTGCAAGCAGTATTTAATATTTGTGGTTGTTCAGATACTTTAAAGAATCTGATTATATAATAAGTGTTTTCTGGTTAGCTGAAGTGATTGTGGTGTGCCAAATTTGTATTTCAGTTTCTTTGCTAGAGGCGTAGGCTCTTGGTTAACTGCCAGTGTAACAGTGGTAGTGTTTTTAGGAAGGCATTCTATGGCAATAGATAAACGTGATAAGAATACCCCAAGTGAAATGCTCTACTATGGTTTTGTTACAGAAGAAGGCTCAAGAGGGGATGAGATACCCATCTTTCAAATTTAAGTTAAGATTTTACCTTATCCATTCTCAACATTCTCAGCTCTCTTAAATTGCAATCTGGTTCCCTAATTAGAAATAGCAAAGCTTTTTCCTTCATATAGGTTAACAGTCTGTTTCTGTTTCTATTTTGTTGCCAGGCTCTCACAGTTTTTAGTCGGCACAGGCAAGTTGACAGATACTGCCTTTAAACCTACTGTTGTTTAAATGTAAAAGAATGAAGTTGAGTAATCTGTTTCCAAATTTGAACAATATATCAACTGTAACTTGTAAAACTATCACTATAACTTAAAAGTTAATACTCTTTATGAGGTACAAACCAGTTACAAATAAGTGATAAACAGCAATGCAAAATGAAGCAATGCTAGAGTTTTTAAGTGTTTATTCTTAAATACTGTTTAGGGTAAATTACATAACATCATTTTTGTGCTGACTCCTGCTTTTGTTAATATTTAAGTAGTAATGTTACTCACATATTTTGTCTATTCTGAGGCATTAAGACTATTTTCTACTTCATCAGCTCAAAAGAGTTCATATAAAGTTGTATTATTTCTATGGCCATTCAGAGACATGTTTGATATCTTAAAGGATTATTAACTTGGTCATTTCAATGTATTCCAGGTTATTTTTGATGTCTTTACCTAAAGTTTAAAAAGTTGTTTGTGAAATGTGACAAAAGAAACATATATATGCCTGTGACATTAATGTCATTAACGGTGTAAACTATTTTCTCTAGTTTATAGAGAAACTCTTATTTAGTACATTTTAATACTTCATGGAAATTTCCCATTTTCTCTGGCAGAACAAGCAGCCTGGGTTACATCCCAGATGAAAGAACTCTGCCCACGCCGTGTGGGGCTGCTGAGGCTGGACCAGGGAGCAGCTCGAGCTCCGCATGTGATCGCTGATGCCGAGTTATTGTTGAGCCAAGCCCCGGTGCTGCTCACCAGGAGCAGCTCCTGATAAGCTCTGTGGGCAAGGCCACTTGTTTTGCTGTGGAAGGGGCTTGAGTTGCATTAACACAGGTCGAGTAGCTTTCTCTCAGGGCTCAAGAATAGGCCCAGCACTTTCTGTTTACCTGCAGAGAGAGTAATTCAGAGTAGATCTTGCAAATCTTACAAATTACCTCTCCCTCCCTAACTGCATAATTTTCTGAACTGCTCTAGAAACTGCTGTGTAGTTACAATGTTCATACCAAACTTGCAGTGCCTGTACCATTCGATGGCTCTTCATGCTCACCTGATGGATGTTGGTGTAGCAACCAGACAGTGGTCTCAGAGTGCTTTGCCAGCGTGGCCAGTAACCTCACCTGGGAGGCAACTGCAGCATCTGAGCATGGGGACAGTTTTTGTACTGAGGGAATGGTGGCCATCTGTCCAAAAGCTGAGGCTACAGACAGATAATTAGGAAATGGTGCAGTATGATTTAAAAACATAGTTCTCTTCAGCTAAAATGGTAACTGGATGTGAGCAGTGGTGACAAAGCACCATTCCAGAAGATGTGTGCTCTTAGTTAATTACAATATCTCAAGAAGAAGAAAATAACCTCAACAGAGGCTCACTTCTTAACCATCTTGAACTTCATCATTTCCAACTGTTTCTACCTTGCTAAGGTTCTACAAAGATTTATAGAAACTATCTAAATGAATGGTTGTTACAGTTTAAAACCTAAATTCTTGAAATACCAAAACTCTAGCAAAGAAACTAGGAAAAGTTCAGCTTAGATGTCATGATCTTCAAGTGTTAACAGCCTTCTTACACATAGATAATATGCATAATTTTTAAGGCAATGTCCTTCGTTGGAGAACACTTAATGATTCTTAGATCAACCTTTTCATTTTCTCCTTGAAAGGTGGTAATACTAATATTTTAAAATATTTTCTTGGAAGCAGCATTAACCTCTTAACTAGAAATTATGGATTTCCCTTTTTTTTTTTAAGCCTGTGCATTGAGGAAAATAACTTTGGAATTCTCACATAAATCTGGATACAGGCTATTGTATGCAAAGATACTGCTGTATAATAAAGATACCATGAAGTTTAGGCAGCAATTGAATTTGGAAGAAAATATGCTTAATTTTTGTGTTGTATGCATAACCAAGTTCTGACTATTCTATACTGAATAAGAATATGTAATGTTAAAAATATAATTGCATAGGTTCTGTTGGTCTCTTAGGCTGCGATTTCCATAGTAAGGACTTCGATTCTTCCATGATCTTAATCATAGTGTTTGGCTCTTTAGCTCCTATTGAAAAAGAAAAAGCTGGTATTTCCCCAAGTATTATCCACTTAGAGTGTTAGAAAGAGTACATAGCTTTTTAGAATTTTATTCCTCTTTTTCATTGGTCAATAGTGAAATACTTATCTAGACTGAACATGAAATTGTTAAGGCTCAGAATACCCCTCTAGCATGAATATGGGACAATTCAGACTTTTTCCAGCTCTCGGAAAAATCTACAGTTTATTCTTATTTTGCAATGTGTAGATTTTCTGTGTGACCATGCCAGACATATTCTAAGACAGCAAGACCTAAATGTATCACTGGACAGCTGATGGTTGATTAGTCTGAGCTTTGAATTTAGAAGTAAAGCTTCCACTGGCTTTATAACGAAGAATTCTACCAATGTGTTTCTAGATTACACATAGGTAAAATCCTGCAAAGTAGATTCCTTACATGCCAAGGAACCTACAGAAGATATGAGGAAATCCAAAGAGAATGGGTGAGACCAGTGGATATGAACTGCCCTTTCAACCAGTCCTGTGGACAAGTTAGAACTGAATTTTTTTGTGAATGTTCTGCTCCCTAGGAATGATCACAACCCTACAGTGAAGTTCCTGGCCACAGGATTTCAATGGCTGCAACAATGTGGGAAGCCAGACTCACAGGGTGCTGGAATCAGTGCTGAGTCAGACTTCACGTTGATAGCCCAGACCTTTGCATCCATTCTGGGAGATCTGCCAGTTTTTAGAGGCCAAAACCCATGTCCACTACATATGGAGAGGGAAGAACGGCCTAGAAATAAACGGTGACCTGAGAAACTTTCTGGATTCCTAAGCAGACTTTTCCTGAAAAGGCTATTCTCTGAATTTGAGTTAATTTTTGCTTGGTACAAAGCATAGCATTTTCTTGGTGTCAGTTTTCTGTCTCTTTTCATGTATTTATTTAGAGCAGAAATCAATGATCTCTTTTGATAGTTCAGTTATGCAAGATACTTTTCATCTCACATTAAAATTTATATCTTATTTGTTATCCAAAAATAGTGGCAAAGATTATTCTTCATTTCCTGACTGGATGCTCTCTGATATTGCTCAGGTAATCTTATAGATGAACAAAATGATTGTCTACCAAACCGCTTTGACATTTTGGGCAACTTTAAATCAGAATCACAGAATAGCCATGATCTTCATAATAATGCAAAATACTCTTTTTAACTGCACAGGATTGTAGTAATGGCAGGGGGGAAAAAATTCATTTCTTTCTGAAAAATTATACATACAACTCAGCTTCTAATTTTGACATCCATACTCTCCTTATAGGAAAAAATATATCTCAATATCAGCAAGAGTCTACTGCAAAACTGACTTGCACAAGCTAACCTGTTGTGTGCTGTGCCTTCAGCTGGAAAAGAAAATTCAGTAGGTGTGTCAAAGCTAGAGAATTTTTTTCAAACAAAGCTGAAAATATGAATGCATGTTCACAACAAGATACAGTATCACACATATGGCAGCATCTGGAGTAGGAGATGGAAGGAAGAGTGTCCTATGAGGAAATACTCCTGCATGCCTTGGTCATCTGAAATGTAGCCCTTTCACCCCACTGCTTACAGATGGCTACTGAAAACTTAGAAAGGTACTGAAACATACATTATCCGACACCACATTGCAGATTTCTGCCAGTAGCAAGACTGTAGACCACACAGCAGTATTTTACTGTTTTGGCATGTGCATGGGCTTCAGAGGCCAGTTTTGTTACAACTCAGAGAACTTCTCTGCTTTCCATGACCTTATCCTCCCCAGGAACATTCTACCCTTAGCACAGTCTTAACACTGTACAGTCTGGGTTTCTGAGAGGCACCTTGCTCAGACATGCAAACTGTAAGGTAGCATGAACTTTCTTGAAGCTTATAAGCCCAGAGAGGGAGAAGTTCAGAATAAAATATGAGAAAAATGAAGGAAAGTTAAGGAATAGTAGAATAGAAGAAACAGGAAAGAGGGAAAGAACAGCTGTAGTGCTTTTAAAATCTTTATTTCTATCTTAATTTCATTTTAGATAAGACAACAGCAGTACTTCATGTAGACATAGCTTAACACAGAAAAGATGACATTAATACTGTCAAGTTACTGTTTATGACTTCAGAGTGCAAGTCTCATAAAGCAGTGACATGAGTATAAAGTATAATCCTAGTTGCAGAGGTTGAAGTAAAATAGCATTTTCTCTTTTCCTTGGTCTTCTTCCATAACTGTTATGTAACATTTCTTTTGGAAATTATTAGCAGTGTCTCTGCTCTTGCCAAATTGGATATTATGGGCATCTGAGTTTGCCCAGTTTCAGTGAAGGAGGTTGCATACACACCAGCATACAATATTCACAGAATATTCACACTCAACAATATTCACAGAGGCATGATCAAGACATTAAAAATAGAAAACTGGAAAAAAATATGATGATTCCTCTATAGGTATCATTGTACCAGTTTATCATGATGACATTATAATGAAGTTCATCTTCTTCAACTTTTTTCCAACAAGTTTTTTTCTGCTATTTATCCATTGAATGGATGTTCTTACACAAATGCATGGTGACAGCTGGAAGAGTATATGGTATCATCTGTGCTTGTGTCCTATCTGTTCCTCATATTGGGCAAATGAAACTTCCTCCCCTCAGAGCAGATGCATAAATTGTCCTCTAATATGTATCAGAACTGGTGTTCTTCAGAACTTTGAGGTATATATAAAACTATGCATCATCATCATGAATAGGGATATATATTGCAACTTCAAAGTCTATACCAGCATAGACTCTCTTTTTGCCGTTTTAGGTCCTCTCAGCAGCACGGACTTGTTTTGGGTTATTAAGGGGCTGTTCATAATTTATGCAACTCTTCAATTTATGGCTTTATCCTATAAATAGAATTGACTACATTAGAAAGGAAATCTTCCCATGCAGTCTTTTGAAAGTGTGACCCCCTCAAGGTTTTCTGCCTTCAGAACCAGATCCTGACTTTGCACAGCAAACTTAGAAAATAAGTGAAAGGAATAATGGTCCAGTGGACTGAACAACAAAGGGAAAGTACAGTTTACTTTATTAGTTTGTAACCCCATACTTTGACAATACTTATAGGATTTTTAGTAGCCCACTTTACAACAGAGTAAAGCTAAACTATTCTCAAAGTTGGTTGATTTAAATGCGTCATTGACTTTGAAGATATTGGCAGTTTATATGGTGTTTATCTCCTTCATATTATATTTGCTCACAACAAAATTTAGTTCAAATTCCCCTCACCTTCTAAAATCCACAAGAAACATCCAAAAATTCACATAGCAATTTAAAATGTAAAAGTAGGGTTGCAGTTTTTCTGAATTGTCCCAGTAACTTAGATTTTTTTTTCAGTTTTTCTTTTAAATCTCTCTTAAAAATGAAAATTAAATTTGGAATCAAGCTGCTTCCAAAAATGTTGCTCTAGAGACAATGCTTTGTCTGATACTGATAGTTAGGAATTATACCAGCATATAAAGGAGAAAATCAGAGTTAATGATTGCTTCCCAGCCACTGATTTTAAAAGGATTAAGGTGGAACATCTCCAAAAATAAAAAAAAAAATCCAGGAAAATAATCACTCATCAAGAACCCAAAGGAGAAAGTTGCCCTCAATTTTATAAAATCATTTTCATCAATAAAACTGAGTAGTGTTCTCCAACCATAAAAACAAATTACTTTGCACACATTACACTTTCATGTAAGCAACTAAGTAAAGCTAGCTGTCGTCTCTATGAGTTTGTGTATAGAGCTTGTTTCATTCATATCAGCTTCCCTTTATTTGAAAGTATTTCTGTAATGAACACCAAAAAATCTAATTTATGGATTTATGTTTGTATTTTCCTTTTTTATGAACATTGACAAACAAAATCCTAGAGAGTTTTTTTTCAAGGCTTAAATTATTTTTTCCTTGGAGGTGTTCCTGTGACTACTTTATGGTTCTAAATAGTAGATAGACTCAAATAGACTCAAATAGTCACAGATGAGCTTATTTATACAATGTGATTTTGCACTTACTTTAAATTCCCTTTCACTCACTCTATAGGACTTGTGCAATAGAAAAAGCAAAATTTTGTGTATGTTGCTCATGCTCATCCAATTCCTGAATTACAGACTGGAATTATTAATGAAGAGTTTTTATATTATTTTCAAGTCACATGTCTCATTCTTACTTTTGTTAACAGCACTGTTTCCTTTGCTTTGTCACCACTTTGCTTCCAAATAGCACCAATTCCTTAATCCATCATTTTAGTTTGTACAGCAACTATGTCAGGGTCTATGTAATTTCTGGCCTGAGACTTTTAGGATGACAGAATGAAAAATTGACTTCTGAAAAATAATTATTAAATCAAACAAATTTTCAAAATTTTCTTGTCTTTATTCCTGCCATTATACTCATGTACAGTTCCATGATATTCTCTGTTCCCTTAGTGGGTACAGTACTTGGACATCTGGTTTATAGGCTGTATTTTCTGCTTCTCAGAATGCACCTTCTTATGTTGATAAAACAAGATAATTGCTATTATAAAGGGTTCTTAAATTTTATTTTGTCCTGTAAAGTGAAAAATTTTGTTTAAACATTGATAAGTAAAGGTAGACTACTGAAATAATTGATAATAAAATTTCCAAATATGTACTTTTTTCTAATATCTTTTGATTGTGCAAAGTATAGAATTTCTTCAAAATTAGAGATTAGAAAATTTTGATTGAAAATTTTGAGTAGTCATTCATCTGACTATTACATTAAAACTCATTACAGTACTTAAATATAGAAGTGGATGTGGATTTCTTAAGACTGCTATGCATAGATCAACTGAAAAAAGTATAATATTATGAATTAATTTTCTAATACATTCTCAAGTGATTAATAACACAATATTGATTTATATTTATGCTATTAAACTTGTAGAACAAATTAATTATGTAATAAAATCTGTGTGGCAATAGGACTCATAATTACTTTGGGACTACTCATGTTTTTGGGTGTTTTGAGCCACAGAGAATATCCCCACAAGCAAATGTAAAAGTCTGAAGCTTGGTGAAGCACAGGGTTTTATTTTGTTCACTGCTTCATAATGTGGATATACCAACATCTAAATGGCTAACCTATGTCTCTTAAAATACAAAATATTTCAAAATGTATAGAAGAAAACCAGTGGAGTAACTATCAAATGTTTTAAAAACAAAAGTCCTACTCAGATATGTTGTCAGTTGTCTTTGGCAACCCAGTTCAAGGTGAGCTCAAATCAGCTTTGATTGTCTTGGCCAAAATGACGGTTCTGAATCTTTTTCTGTACACAGTTACTGTGTAGAAGATTACCAGCCAATACTTATATGAAATTAACATTTTTCTTATTCTTAAATCATCTCTAGTTGGCGACATTTAACATCTTTTACCTCTAATCATGCTGCCAGAAGAGCTGTGGACCTGCAGCACGCAATTTAACACCGCAAACAGCAATGGACCTATTTAATTGTCATCCAACCCATCATTCTGCCTGGGGGGTTGGGAAAAAGGCCTCTGGATGCAAGACGTGGGACCTACAGGAAGAACCTTCAGTTTCTACCTCATGAAAAATAGAGCTTTGATCATTTGAAAGGCAGAAGAATGTTGATGACTCTGTCTTATTTTGCCTATTAGTCACCTCGTACAATATTTTCAATTCCTATTCACTTACTTACATGGTTCTTTTATCTACTTTTCATACTCTCTTCAGTGTTTGTCAATGTATCTTTCTTGTTTTTACTCCTAACTCCTTGTCCTAGGATTTTAATCTAGGTCCTGTGCACTGCAGTATGAAAAAAAAAAAAGAAATTCCAGTTAATGAAGAAAGTCAGGTAATCTGAGGAATGGCTTATGAGTAATGCTGATGAGAAACAAGTGTGTTTTGCTATGACCAAAATACTGCTGGGAGATCACACCTGGAAATACTATTCAGTAACAGATAATATTTAGTAGTGGCATAGGCTTCTAGAATATGAAGTTTAGTCTTCTATGCAAGAAAATGCCTAAATGCCTGTAATGCTAGATTTTACATAGTGAAAAAAAATTTTAACAAGGTGAAGCAATTTCATTTATAGCTTTAAAATTCAGTTAAATTAAAAAAATAATAAAAAGGAAAATTTGACCTAAATTTCCTGCATTTGGAGTGGGTGATATAAGTGGAGAGACCTATTCTTAGAGCCTTTAATTCCAAGAAATCTCCATTCTATAAAAATACAGAGCTTTAATCTATTTTCTTTACTTTTATTATTCCATTTTGGGTTGTATACATTTTTTTTAATACCTACGTATTGAAAATAGTGTCTTGAATTGAATGCAAGAAAACAAGTTGAAATAAGTTCAACGCATTCAAATTTTTAAAATTCAGAGCTAGGCATTTATAACAAATTGATTTGAGAACACAAAAGCATGCATATACTAAATGAACCTAGTAAAAATCTGAAACACCAGAGGATGTCCTTTATGAGACACAGCACCTCTAGTTCCAATTTTAGACCAGGAAAAATTATTGATCAATGACTCATAACAAAACCCCCAGTTCTCTGAGAGGATTGCAGATCTTGAAATCATCACAATTTCAGGGTATCTGTTCCAGAATTTGGTAGCTCATACAAAGCTCTAAACTTCAAACATTTCGCATGATCTGAATCTTAGATTGAGGTAATGAGCAATGCTCTACAAGACAGCTCAGTTTCTGTTTCTGCGGCTGAGCTCCTGCAGTGTCTTCCATTTCCAATCAGCAAAGGAAAGTCAGAGAGCAGTTCTGTGTGAAACTGATGCCATGTCTGCCTTGAATTTCCGTGATGGCTGTAGAAGGTGTTGAAAACCAGTTCCTTATGTTAAAACTATACAAACTTTGAAAGTGGTAATGAAATACAGATCTTTGTCCTGAACCAACTCATGACATCAGTGTATCCCAGTAGCAATAATGTTTAACTCTTACCAGAGATTCACAATATCACTAAAAAAAAAAAAGCACAACTGTTTTACATTATCACTTTCTTGTATTTAAATAGTCCATGCTAGAATTGTATTTCCAAAACCTTCCTTTAATTCTGACATGAAGCTAAATGGCTGTGAGCAATATATTTCACTTCATGCAGATGATATATTGCTTTCTTGTTAGGCTTCCTTATTTGAGATGACTTCTCTGTCTTATAACCATAACTAAATCTCCAGCTACAAAATGAATTTGATTAAATCCAACCACTTGACCTTGTCAACCAATGTCCCCAGACACCTCTTTACTGACTACATTATTCTATGGGCTTCTAAGCAGTGGAGCTGGAATACTTATAGCCTATTCCATGTTCTCTGCTGTAAATAACTATGAATTCTCCAAAATAATTATTAAAATCAAAAATTATATAAAAGCCTGGACCTTCATCTGTTTCAGCGTGAGCTGTTTTCCTTAAAATTAATTATTTTCTTAAAACATTAAATTTCATCCAGATGTTATCTTATCATGAACATCTCTGACAACTATTTAAGATCTGTAGCAATCCCTCTTGAAGTAACATTGAAATTAAAAGTAGTTTTAGGTAAAAATTACATTGCCTCAAGGTGTTAAAATTATTTTAGATGTATACACTGACTTAAATATCAAGGCTTAATGAGCCAAAATCAATTAAAATCTACAGGGATATAATTTCTTTATTTAGAATAATGTCTAACTATATTTTCTTTCTCCAAGAGATGTAAAGTTATGTACCATCAATACAGAAATTGTAATAATAAATTTATGCTCTTTAGTAAATTATAAAACCTCCAGCCAGTGCTTTAAGCAGAGTCTCACTGGATGTTAGTGAGTTGTATACACATCTTGACCTAATATGATCAGAGAAAAGTGAGCAAAGTGAAGGAGCATCAAAAGGAATGTTAAACTTAAATGGTGAAACCAGAAATAAATGAGACTTTATGGACCATAAGTAAAATTGACCAAAGAATACAGTAAAGTTTCCAGCTGTGAGAGCCATCAGGAGAAGCAAATAAAATCTCACAGGTTTAGGGCAAAAAAAAGCATTTTCAGAGAAGAATTATAGAAAAGAGTACCTATGATAGGAGAGGTTATAACAGTTTTTTAATTTACTTCAGTTATATACAAAATGTATGTTATTTTTCAAACAAAATATTGTGGCATTTTTTGACAGATCAATTACAGTATTTAATTCAACAGAATAAAGTAATTAGGGGTAATAGTTATATCAGAGGCAAAATTTCTCCATTATTTGGTTCATGACAAACTTCATGAAAAGTCAGTACCTTGAGGAACACAGACTTCCAAACTTTACCTGTAGAGGTCATATTATACTGGGCTCCTTCCTCTGCTGCGCTGAAATAAAGGGAGGAGATAAAGATTCTTTTATGCTTCCACCATTTCAGCACCATCCTGGCGATAAGAGCCCAAGACAGCCTTCAGCACGAAGCTGGAGAAATCACAGGGGTGCTCCAACAACTGACAACTGGAACAAAACACTCAGTACCCTCTGTCAGGCAGAGCTGGGAGAGCGTTCCACACTGCACCTCGCCCCGATACTCATTGCCTCCAGGCATCACAAACTGTCTGAATGCATGTAAATATATGTCATTCCTGAAGCTGACAGAAAATGAGCCTTTCTATGAAGATTGCTCAGATTCTGTGAAAGGGAAACTTATGGTCATTTTACTTTTCTCCAGAAAAGTAAAACAGTATTATAGGACCTTACAGTGGGTTGTTTTGTTTCCTGCAGCACACAATTTTCTGGTTATTTTGTAAAACCCACACACACATAAACGTACATCCCAGGTGCATGTGCATGTATTTGCACACATATATATTGCCTAGATAGATAGATACACATGTAGATACATACGTAGAAACTTTTTTTTAATACATCCAGAAACTCATTAAATGATGGTAACTCAACTTTTAAAAAGCAAGAATCATTGTAGTCTTATCACATTATTTTCCTATTAAACCTCTCTTTGATTTTATGATGTCACATTTGATCTCGCACAGCTTAGGTGCAGTATGTTGCCTCTTTCTGTGAACTATCCTCCTATCTATTTCCTAAGCTGTTGTTCCACACTTGTAATCATGTTATTTGAGTGCCTTATGTATTCCAAAAATAACCATAATAGAAGTTGCATGTAAGTGCAAAGTGAGAAGTGATGAACAAGACAGCGACACAGCACAACCAATCATTCTGGATGTAAACGGGAAACCAGACCACACGGCATAGCAATAAATTATTATTATTATTACTGCAGTTTATAAAGAACCAAGGTGTTGGAGACACTTCAAAGTGCACACCAAGTGACATATTCCTTCCCTTAAAGAGTTTAATATCTGGAATTATTGTCTGACTGTTCCTTATTGTCTCACAGGCTAAAACAAAATAGAGAATATTGAGCTACATGCTGCATTATATTGGATAATGTTTAAGCCAACTGCACCAACAAACTTTATTATTTTCCCCACTACGTTATAATACATTTTTTTGCCACTAAGGAAGGTGCCATAACAGCAGTTTGAGATTTGCTGGGAGTCCACTTGCAAGGTATCAGTGATTCAACTTGCCTATCCACAACTTGCTAAGAAACTTGAATTAATGTAAATCTTAAGCTCATCACAGCTTGAACTAAGCCAAACTTTCACTTCCTGGAATCATCGTTTCCAAGTGAGTCCTCCAGCAAAACTTTCCTTTGTCTCTCAGCCAACTGCCTGCACTTGCCTGCAAGTGTGTCCTGCACCACAGGCCACTGAACAATGGAAGTTCACAAGGTTCTGCAAACAAAACTAATCCATCATTTCCACTGCAATAAGTACCCTTCATAAAAGAGAACAGTAAACAGTTCCTGAAGAGTATTCCCTTCCACAGAATGCCTTTTCCAAACACATGCATCCCTAATGAACTTCCCTCCTGTAATGTTAACCCTAACATTAAACAATACCACAGCTGCTAACAAGGTAAATGTAAGCAGGCATGAGCTAAACCTTAGAACTTGCTGGAAATTATATTCTAGAAAGATTCCATACATGCAAAGGTCGATAAAGGTGAGCACAAAGACAAGAATCTGGTATATGATAAAGATTAATAATCTGTACTGTATTATTTAAATACTCTGCATTGCCAAATGACATGATGCTCATCAAAGGTACATAATCCTTTTCTGTGATGGTACTTTTCTTTCTTTTGCTGCTAGGTAGATGCCAGGACAGGCTCTAACAGCCAAGGAGATCAGGAATTAATCTGACTCTTCTGAAGTTAATGGAATCTCTGCCATTTACTTCAGTGGGATCAGAATCTCACATTGAACATTAACAATATAAAATTATTTCTGTGGGTTTGTTCAAGGGTTAAGGTTCTATTTCAGTGTGAAAAAGTAAAACTAAATCTCATCCTTAATGAGAATGGGTTGTTTTCTCTACAAATACCATCTATCTCAAATTACAATAATAGAATATTTTCATTTTCTGGAGATTGATTTGGAGTCTGATTTTTGCTTTTCTATATTTTGCCTTTTCATACAGCCCCCAAGCTGAGGAAAAGATGAAAAGACAGCCTATTTTCATATAGTGTTGGAAAGTAAAATGATTTCAAAAGCTCATTTCCACTCTGAAATTGCAAGCACACTTTAGAATAAATATACCTGAACAGATTAGAAAAGAAACAAAAATATTTGTCTTCCTTTGATAATTTGTTTTGTGCATATAGTAAACTGTAGCCAGTTTTACTTTTTTTCAGAAAAAATGAGCTTTAATTTTCCAAGGTTACAAGACAGTGACCGTGTTATTCTCTGTGATATGGGAAAAGCTCATATGCATGCTGACCATTAAACAGTGGAAAACAGAGATTATAGCATATTTCAGCACATTGATGACACTGAGAAGTCTTCATGTGAACATTCAAGGGGAATAAAAAAGGAATACATTGCTCTTATGTTCAGATCATTTGACTCCAAATATATGTGATATTTAATATGACATTTTCTCTGAAGATTTTTTTTTCACTTCCTCTCAGTTTCAGCAGAAACTTGGAATTTCAGTTCAAAATCAAAGCAGAAGATTTTTATTTCCATTCAAGAGAATTTGAAAAATCCTATGGAAATTGAACAAGAACACAAGTTCTGAGCCTTCTGGTTTTTTATGGTTTGCCTTGTATCTGTGTTCTCTTAAAGGAAAATGAGAAGGTGGATCAGCCAGCCTTTGCCTCCACTTGGCTCTACAGCACAGAAACTGGAAACTCAAAGTCACAACCTGAGCCAGATCTTCCAGGCAGTTAAGGTAACACTGAGGAATCAGTGCCTTGAAAGCAAGATGATCCAGCTCTGATCCTGGGAAAATGAGAGGGCCAAAGTCCTTATGCTTATATGTGATGAGTGAGGTCTTCCCAGACATCAAGGTCTGGCCACTGAACAAAGTCCACAGGGACTGTCTGTGGGTCTGAGCTCCTAGTTTTGGAAGATTTTCACAGAGAAACCTGGAAGCTGAGGACCACCAGCAGATTGCAAAGTAGAATGCCGTGTGGACTGCCAGGAAAATCTTCATGAGTTTAATTGGAAACCTGTCTGCCAAACAGAGAAGTCATAAAAAATATTGTAATTTTGAAATGTTGACTTTTTTTAGGAAAAACCTAGCACCTTTAGAAAATTTTAACCAGTTTTCAAAGACATTAGAGAAAATAAGTGAAAGAGCTGGATTTTGCAGTACAGCTCCAGCTCTGAGTTGCACAAGGATGTGCAGTGACAGAATTCTGTGGTGAGCATGGCAAGGGAGTGGATGGAGCCTAGCAGTGTTACTACAGTCTTCATAATCTGCATATAATAATTATTTTATAGGCAATGAAAGATGTTGTCACCTCACCTTGTTTACAAAAGAAGCAATGATAGGGATACCTGCAAAGCCTGTGTGCTCCAAAGAGCCACTAGAAGGGAATTTAAAGTCAAGCAGGTGAGGAAGACCCCAGGTTCCAAGCAATATCTTGCAGTAATTAGTGGTGATTTTTGTGTTCATTTCTGTAGTATGTATCTATAGTCTTGATGTGTCAAAAAGTGAGTATGTATTATTGCCTTTGGGTGTAGTAATAATAAGACCTGCATCTACTTTTCTTCCAGAATTTCCCATGTGGAAATTCGCTTCTTGTTCAGTCTAGCAGCAATGCAGTACTGGATTTTATTAAAAGAATCCAATGTGACTGTCAACAGGCAGGGCAGTAGTATTGGATATCTTGTGCTGGAAAGTCGAAATAACACTGCACGGAAAATATCAATATGGATTAATCTATAGACCATGGATTTGGCCGTTTCTTAAATTGGGTTTAGTTGTATAATGTACATTAAAGTGAGATAAATTCACAATTCACATTTCATTGATTTAGCTAAGTTCGATTGAGAATTTGTGTCGCTGTTTTGTGTATTTATATTTGAATGTTTCTTCCTAGAAGCTTAATCAGTGTAAGCTTACATAGCCAATACAACCTGCTGTGAAAGCTTGGATCTTTAATACTGTACCATAAGCCATGCTACTGAGGTAGAAAATTTACTGCTGGCCAGAAAAATAAGAATTCCCTTCCTTCAAGATTATGAAGTATGTTTTGAAAAGATCTCCAGTTGGTCTTCCAGCTAGTTGGCTTCAGTGAAGGTGTCTTAGACAGAAAAACATCTCTGTGTGCACAGAAAACTGCACATATGAAAGATACCACATTCAAATCAAAAGCTATAATGCCTTTCTATAGTTCAATGCATATATTAAATCCAGTGGCTCTCATCATCTGTATACTGCTCAGATATGTAACACCTACAGAGTCCATGAATTTCAAGGAAGGCTTTAACTAACTTGGTAGAAAGCCCTTGGAAAAAAAAAAATTATTAATTATTTCTAAATGTATTTTACTGTTGAATACTTCTGTTTCAGTTAATTGCCTATGTTATGTTCCTATCTGTCTTATACTAAGTATAATATACCAATTTATAAGAAAAATGCATATTTTTATGCATAACAGTAACATATTAAAAGTTCTAAATATTCACATTTCTCTTTAAAACATATAGTGTGATTTTGGTATTCTTTATGTATTGATAGTCATTTTAATAGTGAATAGGAATATATTATATACTTACAGAAAGTGCTCCCCATTAGTCAGTTTTGATATATTATTGTAGAAACAAAATTATGGAGAAACAGACAAAGAATTGTCCCTATCCAGACTAACAAAAGCATATCTTGAGTGAAGCAAAAAACATGACTACTCAGCTAACTTGGTTCACTACTGGAGCTATTAACTACTGAAAAAGAATGGTTCTCAGAGTTGCAATAAACAGTGATTTCATTTTAAGAAGGCCTTGTAGTTTAACTGTGTATTTAAATTATTTTAGGGAAAATAGCTTCACCTTGCTATCCATAGGTTGACAAAGAGGTGGTACAAAGAAGTACCAGCAGCATAACTGCCAAATTGAAGGGAGATTCAACATACAGCTCAATGGCATTTCTGTCTACTTCTACTCAGCCATGTCTAGAATTTTATATTTAATCAATTTCTGTAAATCAGTGGATTGAACAGGGAAAATCAAAGTCGATGGAACTCTGATTACCACATCTAGAATCTAAAAGTGCCTCTGCATCAGACTGCAGTGCACTGTACTCTGCAAGTGCACCTGTACACTTGTTTTCAGCTTTTTAAGATATGAAAATCCCTGAATGAATTGCTTCCAAGACACTCTGGCAGGAAGGTAAGACAAGGGGGTATCTTATTCTGGGAGAAAAGCAAGGTTAAGGATATATCTAGAAAGTCTAGAATGAAATAAGGAACTCAAGTTGCTGCAAGTAGCTGGCAAATTACAGGGGATATGAATGTTTGTAGCCAGTGCACTTAGTGGGGAGAAGAAAGGCTCCCCAGCGTGCACAGTAGGCTTGACCTACAGAAGTAATGCACTATGCAACCTTCTTGTTGATGAAACAACAACAGCAATAAAGGATTATTTTCTCTGGCACTCAAAAGCTTGCCACATGCTACAGCCTTTGATTGATAGTAAAATTAAATTAATATGAAATAATCTTAAAATTACAAAGCTTTCTAAAAGGGCCTTTGATTCTATACATGACTCAGTGAAATAAAATTTTAAAGCAAATGTGTAAAACTGAAATTAAATAGACTATGCTGGAAAATTCACCTAACCATAGCCACTGACACTTTGCTGTAGATGTTTTCTAATATTAATCATTCTTCACATAGTGCAATTATATACTTTCAAGAAATGTTTGAAACAATGATAATATGCAGATAAAATTGGCTTCTTTCAAATTCTACTTTTTGCTCCATTTCTGAGACAAAGTTTTTGTAGACTGGCAAAAAAATGTTGTCCTTTGTTTCTGGGAGTTGGTTAGTGTTGACAAGGATGATGGTTATCAGGGCATTTTTTCCTTTCCTGCCTTTCATTTACTAATCTCTTGCTTATAAGCTCAGGTATTGATGAACCTTGGGAAAAGCAGAGGTGGAAAATGCTGTGAGCCACCAACTGTGCAACATGAGCTTTTCTATTTACAATATGTATGTCCTCATTGGCCTATTGCTTCTCTCTCAAGTAGAAGGTGGAAAATACTGTTTTACTTAGAATAGGATTCTTTTTGCCCTCCTTTTTTTTCTCCCTTTGGGTTTGTTGTTTTCCCTCTGCTACTTCGCTTCTTCCATTACAATTCCTTTCTTTTTCTCCCAGGCTTTTTTCCAGTGCCCTCTTTAGGAGCTAGGAAAAAAACCTTTCTATTCTTTGCAGTTTGTGCCTTCCTCTGTGCACCAGAGAGATTTTCTGAGCAGGTCTCAAGCCAGCATACCAGAGGTAACTCAGTTTTCTTACATTGATGCATTGTTAAAACCACCTAAGGCACACAAATCTTTCCTAACTGGTAACAGTACCTGAGAGTACAAGCATGGTAGAATACCCACAACTGAGCAACACTTGACTGTGTTGCTGCTTGCTTTTGTGCTCATGCTTTTTCTTCTTTACTGGTCTTGACTAAACTAATTCTCATCTGAAGGTAATGTTTAAATTATGAGCAAATTCCAGGCAATGATTCTTCTCAAGACTATTTGGCACTACTGAAGATTCAAGATTTTCCAAGCAAGTTTAGAGGGACTTGATTCCTTCTGTTTCACTACCTGGTAAACAGCCAGTTGAGATTTAATTTTAAAACCAGTGTTAAAGAACTGACTTACTAAGTATAAAATGTATGACTTTTCTACCATTCAGTATTTTTTGTGTCTTCCAATTCTGTGTTCATGAGTCAAATGTATAAGAACATTAATCATGGAATTAATCTGTTTTTTAGTTTGCAACTGATATTTATTATCTAGCGCATGAAAGCTGTGAGCTGTTAAAAAAATGTGTTTTTACCTCATATTCCTGCCACTGGCCTTTTAGGACAAGAATTTAATTAAATTTGAATTTCATATAGGATGCAATATCACATAATTACTCAACCTTAATAAAAGAAAAAGAATGCAACCTCAGAGTAGATTGTTCCCCAACCTTGCACGTAAATTATTCTAAATGTATTTCTGAAATAAAGAATTTGAAAGAAAAAAACAAAAAAAACCCATTCATAACATTCACAAAAAATGCAGTAAAGTAGACTCTAAAAGATTAGGTTTGATTCTTGCATTTACAGATGGGATGCAAAAGCATTTTCTTTAGAATATGTTCCCAAGCCATAGTGATGTGTCTAAGTAGTGTGATTTTCAAAATCCAAGGAAAATGACATTTCTTTAACTTGATGTTCCAGAAAATTTTAGAGAACTAAGCTACTTATGCTGTACATAATGTAAAGAAGTAATTTAACCTTATTTCCCATCAACACTACATATCCCTTTCTTGTTTTGAAAAGAGAATTAGGCCAACACAACAACAATGCACAAGGGTCTAGGCTACATTCTATGATCTGGTAGAAAAATAAGCAAGATGAACCACCAACCACAGAGTAGATGGTTTGAAAAACTGATTGTAAATAAATCAGCTATAAATGGATTTAAGATTCACTCATTTATGTCTTAAACAACTCTACATAGTGTTTAAATGTCCAAGAGGAGTATCTGGTTTTGTTATAAGATTTGGGAGGGGTTTTTTATGCATTGAACTGGAGATAAAGAGCTCAGTCAAGGTTCCAAAACCATAAATGTATCTTCCATGTGCTCATGTAGTTTCCACAGACTTGAATAAGAAAAAAATTCCTTGCTTAATGTTTCAACCTTGTTTAAACAAAATCAGGGCACAGAAATTTGGGAAGTATCTTGAGGGCAAACAACATCATTGCCCAAAAAAATAAAAGGAAAAAAGATCCACTGAGTTGCAAGCTGGCTCCATTCTGAAGAAACACTTAAATTTGCAGTCTGGGATAGAATTAACTACTATTTGTTTTTCAAAAACATCTAAAGCACATGTTTTGGAGCATGAATGCAAAATAGCAAACATTATCATTCCCCTGATATAATCTCCTCAAACAGTGATTAGATCCACTAGGATAGGCTAACTGACTATTGTTTCCACTCTTGAACGTAAAAATTAAGGCTTGGAGGCTATCAATACAAAGAAAAATGCATTAAAAGTTTTTTCCTGACATCTCTTTCATTCTCTTTACACCAAAATCTCTCTGTAATCTTTTATTTCTGTTTGGATTGGAAAATTCAGAATTTTTATTTCTGAAAATTCTATTGATAGTATCATGTCTTGAAACTGTGACAGATCAAAGGATTGGATTTGATAAGAAGGGATAACTAGACCTACTTGTTTGCTCAGTCTTTCGTCCCTCTATTGACTTATTTAACAAAATTATCAAGCAGCAAAGAGTTCGCATTTTGTGCACAATCTCTTGGTAACTACACTAATTACAAACTCAAGTTTAAAACAATCCTCTGCTCTAACTACATTAAATATGAACATTTTAATTATTTCTTTCAGCTATTCTAGGCTGAAGAATAACTGCACACAAATGCCACCTAGTTTATTTCCTCAATTTTTGTAACTTATTTCATATTTGGTTCCTATATCCAAGCTTGTGCCATAAATAGTGTGGCCATCCCTGCACTGGTGAGGATGCATCTCGAGCGCTTGTCCAGTTCTGAGCCCCTTAATTCAGTAAGGACATTGAGGTGCTGGAGAGTCCTCTGAGAAGGGCAATGGATCTGGGGAAGGGTCTGGAGCACAAGTCCCGTGAGGAGCAGCTGAGGAGCTGGGGATGTTCAGCCTGGAGCAAAGGCTACTCAGGGGTAACCTCATCACTCACTACAATGCCCTGAGAGGCGGCTGTGACCAGGTGGGAGTCAGGCTCTTCTCACAGGGAACTAGCAAAAGTGTGAGAGAACATGGCCTCAAGGTGCACAGAGGGAGATTCAGTCTGAACCTCAGAAGGAATTTCTTCACAGAAAAGGTTATTGACCACTGGAGTGGACTGGATGATGGAGTCACCATCCCTGGAGGTGTTCAAGAAATGGAACATGGCCATGGTCTAGTTGACAATGTGGTATTCAAAGTTTGAAGTCAATGATCTTGGAGGTCTTTTGCAACCTAAAGGAATCTGTGAGTCTGTAAACAGAAAAATTCATCCTGTAATATTAGTGAATATGGACAATTTTGGGACTCTGAATGATGAAAAAATTTTGCGCATTTAAAGTATATTTACCTTTTTAGACAATATGAACTAGTAAACAAAGATTCCCAAGCATTGCTTGGTAGCTAATTGCAGTGTTGTCCCATTTCTAATGTTTGTGTTTTCTAGGGAAAAAATAGAGGAGTTATTTAGAAAGCCTCATTAAAAGTGATTTATTTACCAACCCACAAACATATAAATGCCTTACCTGTAAGTGTCAGCTCTACAGATTATTAGCTTAAAGCATGTAATTTGATATAACATAAGTATTTTTGAAAATAATGCATTCTTAAATGCATTATTTACATGAATGGATCCTAACTTATAAAACAATGACCTCTAGCTCATGATTTTTGGGCCTTTTCTATAGGAAGTAAAGCAAACACCTAGTCTGAACAACATACGCATTCTTCAGAAAATTTTTCCTATTTGGAGAAACTAGGATTAAAAATATGCCCTCATTTTTTTGAAGCTATTTCAAATACACTGAAGAGATTCTGATACAAGTGTCCCATCAGAAGTCTTTGAAGAATTGCTAAAAGGTAAACTGATCAATAAATGGGACAGCAAAATAATAAGTGAAATCTAATTTTTAATACCAGCTATAGAGTTTAAATAATGAGATCGTTTTGTCTTTATGTACATTTTTTATACACTAAATAATTGGAGAATTAGAATAATTTGTGCATTTCCATCACAATCTTAAATATGAATCCTGCACAAGTAATCCCTCCCTATGTATGCACTACATACATTTTGGGTAGGTATGCATATACCCCATCAGTTCTCAGTGTACTTCATTTAATGATTTTCACCACCATAAGCAGCCATAAAAGCAAAGACATCAGAAGGCTGTATTTCAGATTTGGAGCTGTACTGCCTGGGCAGCCTCTAAATGCTGGATCTGGATTTTACTTGCTCTTCAGAAGTGATCAGATGAGGCTCAGTGACATTTGAAGTACACTGGGGACTGAAAATTATTTGAAGCCCATTGCAGCACTGCTTCCCCCCTGCCCCTTACACACTTAGAGTCACTAACGAGCAGTTCTGAATAGGGCTCGTAATGAGTTGCCTCTCTCACCTAACTGCAAATCCTTACTGATAGAAAGTTCAAACTTGCTTTCAGCTGAACCATTCTATGAAGGTTCATCTGTTGAAGTCAACATTTCTTTCTGTAAAGTATTTACAGTATTTTGTAATTTCTAATGCAAATGAAACACCTGAATTCTGTATTGGAAGATTTTCAATAAACTGCTTGTTATATGAAAATGGAGCCATTTTGTGGTACAGTAATAATTCAAATAGTATATATTATCAGCAGCTGGGTATTTTCTAAAGATTTCAAATGTAGTATTCAAACATCAAGATTTAGATTGACAAGCTAGAGCACGACCAGAATTTGTACTCCTTCATTCTACTGTTTAGTATATACTTTTAATACTTGGTATTATTTTTCTGTTTGGGAGACATTAAATGGAACATTCATGTTTCTAAAATATCTTGTTCTGATAATTAAAATACAGCATAACAGAAATCTAAGGCAGAATCCTTCTCAGGTATTATCAGCATAAGTATTTGGATATTCAAGGCAAGCGAGACCTGCTCATGCTGTATGAAGTGTCTATGATCATGTCCTCATTTTAACGGAGAAATTCTTTACTACAAGGGTGGTGAGGCCCTGGCACATATGCCCAGGGAAGGTGTGGATGCTCCATCTCTGTAAACATTCAAAGTCAGGTTGAATGGTGTTTTGAGTAACCTGGTCTAGTGGAAGGTGTCCCTGCCCAAGGCAGTGGGTTTGGAAGGAAATGATCCTTAAGGTCCCTTCCAACTCAACCCATTCTATGATTCTATGTAGAGAATATGAGTAGAGAGTAAGAATGAAGAAGGCAATGGATGAATTAAACTAAGGCTAAAAAGCAAACTGTAGGAGTTGACTCACTGAAACACCATTGAAAGGTTGTCTCAATAGAGATAAATTTTTTTTCCAGTGGTGTTGAGTGGAGGGATAAGGCTTTGGATTTGCCTCGTCAATGATGGGGAGAAATCAGTGAAGATTATAAAAAGATGAACATAATTAAAATAATATATATATGATTAAAACATATAAGATGAAATATAATTAAAATAATATTTTGAAAATAATTATTGATCAACTGGGAGGAAGGAACAGCGAGAAAGAAAAGTGCAAGGGGAAGTAAGTATCTGAGAGTAGAAATACATTGAAAAGAGAATGGAGGAGGCCATTCTCTCCTGAAAATCCTCAGAAGAAAAGCCTTGACATACAACAGAAGACACCACTAAAAAGTGAAAACTGTGTTTTATAGGCAAGAGTAAAACTGCCTGTAATAATGCATTGAATGACATAAGAAGTATTTACATGTAGGATTCATAGAAATTATCTGCATGTGTGAGAAAACTACTGTTGCCAGAAGAAGCACTTAGGTCTAAGAGAGTAAGAGGAAATTATGAAGTACAGGCAGCAGAAAGAGGAAGTCACCCAATCACTAAAAGCAATAAGTGAATTCTACATAGTGGTCCGTTTGCAGTCTGGACTGACTTTGGAAAAAGTTGCAAAAGAGAAATAAATCTTTCCAATGATCCGCAGAAAACACTTGGAGGTAAGAATAGCCAAGGTTCAAGAAAAGAATTATTGATATGGAAATGGAGCAGTAGCCACAAGTATACATCAAAATGAGGAAGAAAAATAAATTAGACAGAATTTGCAATGCTTAATTGTCGCTAGGGAGCATCTGATGAGATTTGCAACTTTTATAGCAGACCAAGATAGCCATGGTAAGGAGATGAATACCTGAATGGATTTAGCTTCTACATGAATCCACTGACAGCAAGAGGCTACAGAATCCCTGAGACAGTATCTGGAGGTGTCACAATAAAGTATTGCTGCTTGCTGAGTACCAGCACGTCACAGTTAAAAAGTGCAAAGTCTTCCTATGCACCTTTGTTTGTAATACAGAGCGTTAAAGAGAGTTATGGTTCTGTCTGAAAGGTTTCCTTGGCTTGTCACTCAACTCTAGCATAGGGAAGATGCCTGCAGAGCCATCATCTCCTTCAGCAAGGGTGGTGAAGGGTCTGGAGAGTGAATCATATGAGGAATGTCTGAGGGAGCTGGGGATATTCAGCCTGGAGAAAAGGAGGCTCAGGGGTGACCTTATTGCTCTCTCAACTCCTTGAGAGGAGGCTGTGGCCAGGTGGGGTTCAGAATCTTCTCACCAGCAACCAGCAATGGGACAAGAGGAAAGGGCCTCAAGCTATGCCTGAGCAGGTTCAGGCTGGACATCAGGAAGAATTTCTTCACATAAAGGGTTGTCAAGCTTTGGAACAGGCTGCTCAGAGGGGTGGTGGAGTCACCATCCCTGAAGGTACGAGGCCCTTTGGGACATGATTTAGTGGCGGTCAGTTGGACTTGACGATCTGAGAGATTCTAGGCCAATGTCATGGCTTTCCATGTTTGGTATGGAAGAGCCCAAACATCAGGCAGCTGCAGGATGGGTAGGACACCATGCACAGAGCAGGGAGCAGCCTGACTTTGGCACAGTCAAGTGAATATACACTGCTGGAGAAAATAATGTTCAGGTCACTGGAGGCCTGGGAAAAGCAGATTGTCCAGGGGCTGGGAGAATTCACACTACCTTTCTGTAGGTCAGCTGATGGTTGTAAATAAGCATTTTATTTTTATGATGGTAAATAAATGCTCTGGGTAGTTCCTAAAGCTTTGGGAGCCTCATTATTTTCTCAGGTAAACTCCTGCAAACAATGTAATACACAATACTTAAAAAAGCGTGTATATCAGCAAGAGAAAATCCTTAATAAGAAACCTGAATAATTGTCACCAAAAGCATATGCATGTAGAAATAAAAGCTCTTTTTTGGGGCACAGCCTACTGTGGTTTCTTGGCATTCTGATGAACCTTTGAAGGCTCTGAATGCCAATGGAGTATTGAAACACTAAGAAATTAAAACATACATTATGGGGAAAGTTGAAAGTCAATAGAAAATCTCAATATATGATAGATATGAAAAAACCCACTTCTGATAATTGCAATATGCTTAAATATAATTAGAACTGGATGACAATTTATTTTGTGTCAGAAGTAAATAAATAATAAGATTGTGCAGAGAGAAGGATGTTGAACATTGGTGATATGGCATGGGTATAGATGAGGCACTTTGGAAATAAGGAATCTGTGTTTAAGATTTTCCCATGGCAAACTCAATCACTGAATTTGAATGATGTCCTCATCTTAATACCCCTGGCTGGATCCTATGACAGAAATTTTCAAGAAGAAAATATATTCATAGGTGTAGCTTTGATTTAGCTGGCATAGTTTTTAAGCTCATTAAATCATTAAGCAAAATTAGCACCTGCATGTATAAGAGTAACATCTTTGCTATTACGGTGAGAGAAAGCAAACTCACCTGAATTCACACATCCAGAATGCTAAATGCACCTTAAATATTTGTGTGTGCATCAAAACAACTTATGTTCACAATACTTCAAAGTAGATATTTATGTGTTAATGATTATGCATATAGAATTTAGTTGAATTTAAAAAACAAACAAACAATGCCACCAAAAAAATAACTAAACACCCTCAACCCTTAGAAGTTGAACATTAGTCTTCTGAGAGTAATAAGCATGGAAATAATAATTTGGTTGAAATATTTGTTGGGAAATTTTAAAGCACACATGTAAATATAGGTGTATCTATACCTGTATACTCACTTATTTGATGAATGAACTCGGTCCATGCTGTATCTATTGGTATTTTTGCATTATATTTCATTTTAATTCATTTATTCATAGTTTTAACCTTTGTAAGAACATCAGTTATTTAAATGAATAGAAGGTAAACCCCATCAACAAAACTGCAGGGTTTAATGTTGAAGATAACTGACATGCATGAAGTCATTGTATTAAAATATTGTTTTTCCTATTGTTTAGCACAGATGGTGCTGGTAATTAATATTGTGCTATTTTTTCATCAGGGGATTCCCTGATTACAAAAGTCAAGCAGTATGTAATAAACTGCTACATTACACTGTATGAATAAATGATTTATGATTTATATATTTATTAATGAAAATTTCATTATCCAAGATGTAAATTACACAATGTTTTAAAGCTTCTCAAGATACATAGTGTGAAAAACCATGTATTTTTATAAAATCCATAATTCAATAAATACAGTAGAGTATTTAAAAAAAAATACTTCTACTTTTCTAAAGGCTTTATATAAGAGCTAATGATCACAAACAGGCTCATTAGAATATGTGCATCAGCAATCTAAATATCTTTGAGGATGTTCTGATACTTCCTGCAGAGGGGATCGTAAGTACAGTTAGGAATAAATTCATCTGTCTTTATGTATGGAGGTAAATATGCCCTCTGCATCATTTTTGGTTCACGGTTTGTTTAAATGAGAAATTTATAACCCTCACTGACATCAAAGCATATATTTTTCTATATATAATAAACCAATTATAAACTAATTTCTGAATAGAACCATAGAACCATACTTATATACAACTACCTAAAGTACTACCATCTTTTTATGGTAGCCTTTAAATTTTAGGGCCCTTTGTACTGTCACAAAAATAGTATGAGCATCTGCCAAGAAAACCCAGCTGTCCTGTGGTAGGGTCCTCTTTGACAAATTTCCAAGCTGCAGGATGCAGATCCTTCCCTCCTGATGCAGGCAGCTGCTTTAGCATACACACTCTGTTCCCAAACTTCTCACTAAGTGAGTAACAGTAGCAAAATTATTCCAGGGCACAATTATTTCAGGGCAAAATTATGTCCAGTCGATCCACTGCAAATGCAGATTCAGATGGTTGAAGCCCGTCCTCCAGACTGGAGGAACTCCTGAGCCTAAATGGACTTGGCGAGCTGGCAAGGATATGCAAGACAAACAAGGTGCTTGAGATAAGCTTCACTTACCCACACCAGGGAATTAGTAATCATAACTACTATAAAGTGAGCTTTTTTTACTGGTTCTGCACATATTCCACTGAGAAGTGGATTTTTATCACCTCCCTGTAACTTTTTGTCCACTACCTTTCTCTTATACAGTCAACAGATTGGATTTCATTTCATTCACCTGCAGTTCAGTGGTGGAAGTTTGAAGCAAAAGATCTAGATATTCAACATGACTTTTGAATAGGGCAGAAAATGGAGCCAAAATATTCATATCAAATAAAAGAATACTTTTGCCTTCTGAGTCAAGTTGCCTCAGTCCTAAGCAACAGCAACTGTCTAGTACATGATACTACAGACTTCAGAATTTGTATTTCTTAAAAGTCTTTCTTTTTTTGCTGAGAAGAATCCTAACTACATTGACTGCAAAAAGAAGTAATATCCTATATTCAATGGATTATGAACATATTCACTCAAATATGTATTTTTCAGAAGTTTCTATAAGCAGTATCTACCTCCAGTTTTATTCCCAGTTATTAATATACGTTCTGAAGATATATGAAAATGGCTATAAAACCATTGAATACTATAATTAATAGCTGCACTTGATGATTTATATTAAAGCAATAGATAATTTGAATTTACATGTATGCTCTACTACACGCTGTCACTTTTAAAGTACACATTTATTTTAAAAATCAATACCTTTTAGCTACTGCAACTTTTATAATAACTTTCAAGTAAATCAAAGAATGCCAGATATCATTTGCATTTTCATCAGGTGTTTTGCACATTTGTCCCCAGGTTTCTCTATCAGTATGCATAACTAACAGGGAGGACAAAATGATGTAATTATAATGTAATTTATAAGTAAACATATGTTCAGGTTAGAAATGTGAAATTATTTTCCCTTTCAAATTAATAATATCTACCATAAATGACATTTTACAATCTACAAATTTATTATGACTGCATGGAGTTTGAAGAAACTCTGGTTTTGTTCCCACACAAACCACACACACATTTGTGTGAGTTCTTTAAAGTTCCCTGATTTGTTAGGTTATTATAGCATGAATTAGTGCAATAGAATGCAGACTATGTATGAACACCATAAACTTTTGGGGGAGAAAAGCAGTATTTTAAAACAGACTAATAATGGTACAATATACAGCATTTATATTTTGCTGCATAGAAACAGCAGGTTTTAAAAAGAAACATTGTCACAAAGCAATTAATCCAGTTTTTTAACTTTTTAATGGAAAGATATTACAGGAACTTTAATAGTAGCCCCACTTGTAAACTATCTCAAAATTCTCAGTTCTCTATTAAATATTACTGTAATGTAAATTATTTCATGTTTCAGATTTGCAATAGAACAATTTAAGAACTAGTAATTCCCACAAATAAAGCAATAATAAGGCTCACAACGATCACTGAGACTCTTCCTAAAATAGAAAATGAATTGCTTAAGATTTCATTTTTCAAAAGGATTTTTCTTTACTATTTTCTGCATGAAAATTTTTAATAAATATGGGAAGCAAATGTGTAAATATCCAGCTTTTAGCTAGTATAATAATCTTTATTTTGAATTCACATTTAACAGATACAGTATTGACCAGCTGCATGAAAAATATTAGTCCACATCATAGAGGATTTGTTCTTAAATGGTCCTACCAGGTCTTTAATGTGTCTATATATGAAGGAATATTTATTTCCTTTGATGGAATTTAAAATGTGTAACCCAGCCTAAAGGATTCTATGATTCTAGTTGCTTCATTTCTTAGTTGTTTAAATGTCTCTCATTTGAATCTAGCTACATGAACACACTTGTGTATTGTTTGCGTGAGTAAGAAGCAAAGATATTTGAAAGCATTATTAAAAGAAGTCTTGATGTAAGTTGCTGGGTATTTTTGAGTCCTGCCGCTTCAGTCTTTCCTCATGAAAAACTCACAAAATATGTGCTTTCCCTGGCCACAATTTTAAACCCATCAGAATAACAACTAAATATCCAAAAGGAGTGCAGGGTATTGGTTCAGTTCCTGGGGATTGTTATAAACTTGCAGATTTTTCTGCATTACGGCAACTGATTGCATGACTCTGATCACCAGCAAATTTACAGCTTTGGATCTGTTTGATCAACACCAAATCACTGATACAGGCAGAAATAATTTTTAAATGCAATGCATGTAAGGAAATGTGTTTATACAAATGAAAATCAGACACCTATATTTTTAAAAGACTTCTCTGAATTATTTTGAAATTTATTTAAGATGGGTTATTTTTTATATATGCAAGATAATATGGCATAAATGCAGGCAATCATACCACTGAAGAATATACGTAATGAAATCTTCATTGTTACAAGAAGATACCATAGAATATCGGGTTTAGTTGAGCATATGTATACTTTTTAATGTAGGTGGTCTTTATCTGGAAAATACATGATAAGAAATACAATTCAAATAAATTAAAAGTTAATATTTTAGCTAGGACCAAGAAAAAACCTAGAGCTAAAGGTAAATGACTTTTCATACTTAGGGGAATAATATTTTTAGCAATATTATTATCCTTGGAATTACACCATTAAAACTTGCTACATTATATTAGAATTTTCTTTATGTTTCTTTCTGCCAAGTATTATACCTCGGGATCAATAAGTAGATAATAAACTTCATTTCTTACATTGAACAATTAAAAATGAGATCTATGGCAGCTGAAATGTGGTAGTAGGATGAAGTAACATTCTAAATCTATCTAAGTAGCCTTCTTATGGAGAAAAAACAGCGCTGGAGTTATTGGGCATTTCTTCTCCAAACAAAGCAATGAGAGTGAAACAAGAGCAATGATTCAGACTGATTTGCTACCTTGCTGTCTACAGCTCTCACACTTTCATTTTCCTGGTAAATTGCACATATTTACTATTCTTTTCAAAGTATCTACAAATATACATCTCTGATCATATTTTAATCTGTGCACTGAACTTTTTACCCAGCATTGCAGTGTTTGACAGTAGTGGGAGCTGTGCGTGAGGATCTAGGATAGCATATGGCCTGAGGTCCAGCTGGATGTCTGAGCACGTCATTCCAGACTCAGGTTTGGATTGCTCAGTAATTAGCAACTGACTGTTTAATATTGTTAACTCATTTATTTCTTTGCAATTCATGTCCCGCTTTTCAAAATTCTAAAAGCACAAATTGTGCGTGTGCCAGCAAAAAAATAATAGTAATGAGCTCATTTCCATACCACTGGACCCATTTTCATGCTGACTGATGGTGGTTTCCAAAACTGAGCTTTACTGGCAAACAGGGTTCTGCTAGCATTGTCCTTCCAAATGCCTGGAGGAAATAATCCCAGGTTTCAAATGGAAAAATAAAAAATATGCTCAGTTCTGTCTAGATGTTAGCTTTACTTTTGTTATGAGTTGCAATAATCCATAGTAAATTCAACTTCGGAAAAAATAATTTTTTCTTTAGTAACAGTTTGAGGTAATTGTGTTCCTGTTCATTAGATGCCACAGATTCAGACAGTTGAGCTCTCCTTGCTCTATCTCACTGAGGCAAAGAGACTTACTGTGATTTATCAAATGCTGGCAACTCTACGGCTCTGCCTTTTCTATTACCAGGCTGCAATCTGCCTTGGAACAGATCTGCAGTGGAAAGTTTTTCCTCTAGGGATTTTTGCTTCATCGTCGAGGTGTATCTGTAATCACGCAACAGAACAGTTGTGCAGATGTGGCACCAGGAGGGAAATATTCAATGGTCTGTTCTTGTGATTCACTTGAGCACAAAACCCACTTACTCCAAGAAGGACCATCTTCTGCAGTAGCCTGGAAACCCTCATCTGTTATTTCTGCAATTGCTATTTTAGTGCCTGCATCCATTCACCCTTCTAGTCTTGGAATGGTTGCCCCCTTTTTATTTGCCAAAGGCCACCTTCCATTTTCAAGTCCTATCATCAAGTATGGTTTTGAAAAGCCTATGTGAATGCAGTGGGGGTTTTGTGCCACTTCATTTGTATATCATTGACCAGTGAATGTTTCAAAGCATTCTCTCTGATTTGGGCTTACTCCATTCCTGCTCCTGAGTCAAACTGCCCCAGGGCCAGAGAGGATGGCTGAATCTGATTCTGATTCCAATCAGCTCTCAACAAATAACAAACAGTCAAGGTGAGTCCATAAAGCACACATTGGCAATCCTGGTTCCAGGAAATGCTCTATTTTTCTCCCCTGACAGAAGTTTTAAATTAAGGTTGAATGTATTTATGGGCTTTTCATGCAAATATTCATTTGTTAATATGTTATGCTGGGAAAATTTTGATTTCTTCTACTTTTCCGGGATTTTTTTTTTTTAATAAAGTGGTAAAAAATAGACATTTTGTACCTAAACTGTAACTTCTGTTCTTGAAAACTCTATCTTAAATTTTTTTCTCATACAGAAAACCATTTTGTAGCTCTGGGCCAGGATTGTGGCAAAAAAAATTGATTGTACCCTGCAAATGAATTCAGTGTTTTACCTATAATGTCATGCTTTTTAAGAGGCAGTCTGATAATCACTGAAGTTGTATGTAGTCTATTCCCTTTGGTTTACTAGAAAGGAGTTCAGAATTATGCATACTTTAGTTTTCTTCCCAGGTCCTGAGGAAAACAAATGAGAGAGAGTAAGGAAGAAGAGAAAGCTCCCAGGATCTGTCACTGAGAATTTCATGGATACCTTATTGACCATATTACAGTACATAGGGAAATTTTGTATTCTCTTGAACCTAAACACTTATCTTAGACTGAAACACTTGGACACAAGAATGTGTGACAGTATCTGGCAAGTTATTATTGCTGATAATTGTTCATCCTGGAGGTTAAAGTTGGAGTCAAAGGTGCATTTTTTAGCAGGATATAAAATGAAAATGCAAATCTCTTCTTATTAAAATGAAGTGAGACATCTATCCAGCTGGAATTCTCTGTATCTATTTGTTCACTAATAACTCCCTATTGAGGTGTTACTGCTACCTATCTACAGCAGGAGGTTACATGTGCAGGTCATCTCACTGGTCATCTCTTAAGCCAGGGATCATTTGAGGACCCTCATTGAGGCTCCTTTCCAAAGAGAGGTTTCCATTGCACCTACCCACTTATTCTTGGGTAGTTTTTTGATCAGTTGTGCAGCCTGAGTTATGATTTTGTGTTATTCTTTACTTAAATTACTATTATAATAACAAGTTGCCAAATTATCTTAATGGAACCTATGTGAAGATTTTTATGGACAAATCAATACTCTGTGCTTGCCTACAGTATTTCGTCTCCCTGGTTGCTAAGGGCCTTTCTTTGTGGGCTCCATATCACAACTGATTTCCTGGGTGTCCTTACTGAGGTTAACACAGTGGGCACCTAATAACATAGCCACACTCAATGCCACACTTCCATCATGATGAGGTCTTTAGGTTTTTTTTCATGTCTTCAGGGAGGTGAAAGTGGGTAGGCGCAACAGCTTTCAAAATATTCTAAATATCATTTAGATTTTACATTGTCAATGGTGTATGCCTGCCAGAACAAAAAATAAAACCTTTATATTCTGAATGCAGCCTGGCAAATCCCTCTGCATCTATGGCATTCTGTAGGATTCTGATTCATCTCTTGACCATGGCTGATACATGTTGAAATCTGTTGCTTATGCTGCACTTCCTGCCAGGTAGCTCAATATGCAGTGGGCCGAGGAACTGGAAAGGGCTCCCAGCTTCCTTGCTAAGGGTGTCACTGCAAAACTGTCTAAAGACAACCAGTGCAATAAATAGAACTCTTATACTGAACAAACCCAAAAACCCTAAATTATTTTCAGATGGAGCAAGGAAATTTCTCTAAGTAAAATTTACAAATCAATTGGTAATTCATTTACAGTTGCTTTCCAGTTATAAAATCGAGGATAGATTAATGCTAGGCAATGCCATGCATGGATAAATTGCAGTCATTTGATTTGCACTGAATCTAGGCTTCTAAATGAGGGTACATTTCTGCTGAGCACCAATCTCTTTTTTTTATTTCTCTACATGTTGATCTTCTAAAAGGCCGAATCAATACAGGGATTGATAACAAGGAGCTTGAGAAATTTATATTTATCATCTGAAACAAATGCTGAAATATGCTGGACAACTGGAAGATTGCTGTGTGTTACAAATCCCCTTTTTCCTCACTGCCGTGGCCGTTGCTATTCTTTTCAGGTGCAAAAATGTACTCCACAAAATCCTTCAAAGTATTATTTCAGAAATTTTGGTTCCTCAATCAGTATGGAAATTTGTAGTTACTTAAATAATTATTGCAGAATACTATTATGTACAATATGAAGATAATGAAAAGGTAGAATATAAATAGATATTAAAAAGTAAAAGGCATATATTTTTTTAATATCTACAATTTTACTTATAGCTAAAATAAGTTTAGCATGTTTGAATATTTTGTGTGGTTTAATGATGTCAGTGCTGTAAGTTTGGAGTATAAATGATTAGAAGAAACTTTCTGATATAAATAATCAACACTTACTGTTGTATAAGCTTAATTAAGCATGATTTTGCTGAAATTCAGGTGTAAATAAAGGCAATATGGATTTTGTGATTGACTTGGAAAGAGTCAGGATTTTACCGTAAGAGATTAGGAAGTTCTGTGATATTATGCAGTACATGTATGTAATCTTGTACTACTTTTTTCTCCCAAATTAGGTTGAAAAATATTATTTTTAACCAAATAATACACAATTGGAAATGCATATCTCCAGCAATTTTGAATACTGGCTATTAATTTATTATTTATTTATTGATGCTACAGATATATGCAGAAAGAACATAGAAATTTTGTTCTTTAGAAATTTTATTAATGTACTAAGTATACAATTTCAGAGATGTTTAAAAATTTTGATTATTTTAAATATGGTTTTTAAGTGTTTCACTTAGGAACTCATAGAGTTGAATAAAAACATAATTCTCTTTCCTTATCAAGCATTTTCAAACATTTTGATTTTCTCAAAATGTAATGTTAAAATTGTAATATGACAAAAATACCCTCAAGTTCACTGGCGCTTTAAGACTGTCAATCATTATGAGGCAACCAGAAAACCTTCTTTGTTCTCTTTCTGCTATATAAAAACATATCCTAATGTGATCACTAGTCATTTTTGTATGGTGATTTTTATTGCCTGAGAATCCAAACTAGAACAGTGGCATTTTCTTTACTTACTAGTGACATAAAATACATTACAAGTGCTAATTTTATAGGGTAAGGTGGCCCAACCATGTATTAAGCTCACTGTTTTGTATCTGAAACAGATGTTGCCACAAATATCATTGTTGTGCTGTATGTCTCTTTTTTCTCTCTCTGATATGTGCCTGTGAGTTCCTCAATTATTTTTTGTTATTTCATTCCCGTGTATTTTTCAAATGAAAGACATCTGTCTAATAATAACAAAGATTTCTTAACACCTAAATCTCCATTTGCAGTCAGTGTAGCAACTTTTCCCCCTCTGTTAACTGAGAGTGTCAACATTTCCTTCTACAGCAGCATAAATTTCTGATTTCTAGCATTTGGGCATGGAATGCCAGATACACTGTGGCTTAGCTGAGGCATTAGAGAAATCTCTCAGTGTTGCCGAATGCTGCTGCTTCCCAGGGTCAAGGATATGAAGGATGCAAATTTAGTGTCAGGGAAATAAAAGGACAAGAATATTTGGATTTTGATAATATTTGAGAGAAAAAAAAAAAGAGAACGAGAGAGAAAGAAGAGGAAAAGTCCTAGCTTTCCACTTGCTCTTGTTATTCCACGTGCAGTGCCAGGCTGGTATGGAGTACAGCTGAGCCCTTTTAAAATGTAAGTACAGTCCTCAAGAACTGCATCAAAACAACAAAACGCATCACATGTTATAAATGTCTGAAAACACAATCTCTAAATGTAGAAAGGACCCTAAGAAATGCAACTAACTTCATGAAAGATAGAAAAATATTAGCTGTATTTTTAGGATTGTGTGTTGGCAGTTTAAAAAACCCTTCATACTGGACAAAGTCTAAATGTGCCCTACCAAGTTTGGCTCATGTAACTATACTAAATAGTAGCCTACGACACAGAGCACATTGTTTAAAGACTACTTCAGGATGGTTTAGGAAGAGGATGATATAATCTAAATATGTGATAAAAAGAGATTACGGGTACATATAATATTCTACACTGGCAGGCATTCCTATCATGTCATATCAAAGTCTAGCAAAATGTTGAAAGTTAGAAATGTTATCTAGCATTAGCAGGCATTTAAGGAACGTCTCTTGAATATTTCTAGCATAAAAAAGTATTTCATGTGATGTAAATGAATGGTAATTTTCTGACTTTAAAAGAGAACTGTGCCAGTATATTTCAGCATTCTGGACCCAATTCTGCAAACATGGAGATGCTTTCAATTTGCTCTGCCTGCCTTCCCGCCTTAGATGGCTGCGATTGCAGCGAAATTAATCCATTTAAAAATCTGCGGCTTAAACTTAAGGATTTTCAGTTTTTTCCCCCTCTCTTTTTTTTCTTAGAATATCAATAAGTTCCAATTGAAGAGCGGATTCTTTTGCAATTCAGGCATGTGCCGGCGATAACGGGCGAGTTGGCATGAAGAGAGGCAGAGATGGATTAATTATGCAGAGAACATGGAAATTCTGCTTATCATCGGCTAGCAAAGGAGCCCAGCTCACATAATCAGCAAACGAAGGGAGAGAAAAAAATAACAATGCAATGGCACCTTCCAGCCCATCATCAGGATTTTTTCTACCCCCTTGTAATTAAAAAATAACATACACTTATAGCCCTATCTCCTGTGCAGGCAAGGAGTGGATGTCCACAAAATAATTGCAGCGGGATATTAGAGCTGGGAACAAGGGCTGTCCATTCCTAGTATCCCTTACTCTCTCCCTCCCTCTTTTCCGGCCTCGCCTAGGCACTTTCTTTCTGTCTGCATTCAGAATCAGATGAATGTCTCAGGTGACATCCTATCTCAGTGTCCATAAGTCCCAAATCTCACCCTTATCAAGATTCAAGCAAACATATATATGATAAATATTTGAAGTGCTGAAGCTGTGGGGTTTTATCCTGATCACCTATGAGCTATCTGCAGAAAATCACTTTGATGAAAACCTTTCCAAATAGTCTTTCTGAGTTACAAAATAGACTGATTAAGAGGATTTTTTTGTTGCTGTTCCTATTTCACTTTTTCTCAAAGAAGAGCATTCTACCTGTAAAGTTGTTTCTTTTTTTCTTTAATCTCATGCTTTTTTAAACACAAGGGAAAAAAATAAAGCAACAGATTTATTGTTCAGATGAAATTATGGTTGTTTCACAAGGTTCATTAGCAATATATTTGAGAAGACTGATAAAATAAAAATAAAAAATCTAGTTCTTGTAAAAAAAACACCCCAGATTCATTCTATATTTGTTATTTTTCATTTTACTAATGGCATATCTCATGCAAATTAAGGTGCAGACAGTATGTTTTACAATTTTTCTCTATAGACAGCAGATTTTACAAATGTGCTTCGCTGCTTTTGTAACCATCTACTATTTTGCCCTTGTTAGTCATGCTCCCAGACTTCCTGAGCCTTGGTGTCCCTCCCCCCAGACCCATTGGTCAGCAACGGAGGCCGAACACAGAGAATGAAGCCCAGAATGATAAAAATTATGCAAGTAGGAAGGGAGAGCAGTAGGCCAGGATTATAAAGCTGGCTGTCTCTGGAAATTTAATTTATTCATTGAGTTCCTCCAAAGCAGGGGACCAGTGTGGGGCGCAGTTTGCACACCAGTAAATGAGCTCCTGGGGACTTTGATGATAACTGATTCTCTACTAAGTTTGTAAAAATTTTTAATCCCAGTTCAGAAACAGTGATGAAGCTGGAACAGAAAAATCTGATTCCATTTGCAAAGTTATGCATGAAAAATCAGTAATAAATTTTCATCAGTATCCTTAAGAAAAGAAACGCATTTACAAAACTGGCATCTTAAAGACAAGACGCTGTTCCAAACTCTGCTCTGAGGCTCCATAGTGTAAATCCAGAATAAATCCACTGAGCTCATTACATTATATAATCAAAGCAGTGCTAATGTATATGTGCATACGTAGTCCCACACGCTTTCAGAAAAAGGTTCAACAGGGTGGAGCTTATGCTATTTGTTTCAGCAGCACAAGACCCTGTCCAAAACCCTGCATTAAAATGACTTCAGTGTGGTTTCTTTGTTTGTTTTAAATGAAACTGGAACAGAACAGCTCTTAGACATCACAGCTCTTCCAGCACTGCAGGGGTGTAGCAGCAGCAGTATGTGTGCTCCAGGAAAAATCACTTCTGGCCTGAGAAATCCCCTTGTCCAATTGTTCTGTGTCTCAGCCACCTCTCCCAGTACAGATGCCAGCTAGGGGCATTTAGAGTTCAGTGTCCCCACCTGGCCATTTTGTGAACAGAAAATTATTGGAGATCTTCAACCCTTTAAGCCACAATAGTACTTTGGGAGTAGATTGACACTGAGGTTCATGTCACCATTTCCATACTTGCCTCAAGCCTCGTGGGAGAGTGCTCTGGTCACACTGCCAGAAGGAAAAATCTGGGAGTGGAAGAATGAAGACCCACCCCATGCAGGAGAAGATTAGATTCAAGAACATCTAAGGAACCTGAAGGTGCACAAGGCCGTAGGACTTGATGAGATGCATCTATGGGTCCTGAGGGAACTTACAGAGAAAGCAGTTAAGCCACACACTGGCTGGAAAAGGGGAAATGTAAACCTCTTTTTTAAAAAAGAAAAAAAGAAAGATCTGGGGAATGACTGGCTAGTCATTCTCACCTCAGTGTCCTGGAAGGTCATAGCAGATGCTCCTGCAAACTGCTAAGGCACATGGAAAACACGGAGGTTATTGATCACAACCAACATGGCTTCACTAAAGGAAAATTGTGCCTTGCAAATGTGAGGGCCTTCTATGACAGGGTTACAACATTACTGGATGAGGCAAGAGTGACTGATGTCATCTACCTGGACTTGTGAAAAGCATTTGCCACTGTCCCACACAACATCCTTGTCTCTAAACTGGAGAGACATGAATTTGATGGATGGACCACTCATGGATAAGAAATTGACTGGATGGTTGTGCTCAAAGGATTGCTGTCAATATCTTGATGTCCAAGTGGACAGACTCTCTTACAAGAAGGACTTGAGGATATTGGTTGATGACAAGCTCAATATGACCTGTCAATGTGTGCTTGCAGCCCAGAAAATCATCCTGGGCTGCATCAGGAGGAGTGTGGTCAGAAGGCTGAGGGAAAGGATTCTCCCCATCTGCTCTGCACCAGTGAAACCCCTCTTGGAATATTGCTCCAAGGGGCAGCTCTGGGGCCCCTGACAGAAGAACTTGCTGGAGCAAGTTCAGAGAAGGACCATGAAGATGACCTGGGGGCTGGAGTGCCACTCCTACGAAGATAGGCCAAGAAAGCTGGGGGTTTTCAGCCTGAAGGGGAGAAGGCTCAGCAGTTTTTTAGCCTGAAGAGATCAGCCTTCCAGTACCTAAAGGATGCCTACAAGGAAGCAGGACAGGTACTGTTGACAAGGTCATATAGTGATAAGACAGGAGTGATTGTTTTAATCTGAGAGGGTAGATTTATATTAGATATTAGGAAAAACCTCTACTGTGAAGGTGGTGAGGCACTGATTACCCAGAGAATGCCCAATCCGTGGGAATGTTCAAGACCAGGCTGGATGGAGCTTTGAGTAACCTGTCCTACTGGCAGGTGCCCCTGCCCATGGCAGGGAGATTGGAACCATGATGATCATTAAGGTCCCTTCCAACTCAAACCATTCTATTAATCTGTGATGGCAGCCCTAGTGTGTTTGTAGAGGAGAAGCAGGCAATCCCAGGCTGATGGCAGTCCTGTTGTAGCAGTAGCTGTCTAGCATCGAACGGAATTTTTTAAAAAAAGAGAAAAAGAAAGGGAAAAAAATAACTGAGATGATAGGTCCATAGTCACAGGAAAACATCAGAGGTACAGCCAGAAAAACTAAGTACTCTCTAGATTACCTATTTCTATACGTTAGATTGGAGCTAGTAGTTAGTAACAACTTCAATGCAGAAGCAACAGCTGGTCACCTGGCTAAATACTGTTTGTGAGTAGAAGAAATCATGGTGGGAATCTAAACCAGCTACCCACGTTGTCCTTGAGCCTATAAATAGATCTGCATAGCCAGGTGGATGTTCATGCAGAGATGCTGCTACAAGTTCACTTGGCGAGTTTAATCTTTAACAGTTCCTGGTATTAAGCAGGTTTTTGTTACTCTGCTGTGATAGAAACTTTGCATAGAGCACATACTTCTATAATCTTTTACATTTCCTGAAAACAAGTTTCAACATCTTTCACAATAGGAGGCAGATAATAGAATTCTCAGTAACCGTAACAGTAAATGGATTTGTAATCTACCCATGATTAAAATTATTTTCATCATGAAGCAGAATTCTCATTATTGCCATTTTAATATTATCAACTATAAAGTGTCTCAGTGATTGATACTATAGACAGCAAACCCCTATATTATGGTAATTAAATCTAAAATGAATCAGCCATCCTTATACGTCTTAGTATAGTACCTGATTATTTAAAAACAATTATATTCTGGTGTCACCTAATGGGGGACACCCCTTTGAGAAATACACAGGAATAAGAACTGCCGAGGGTCAAGAAGTTGAGCCATAGGCAAAAAAAAAGAAAAAAAAAAAGAAAAATATGTTGTTCCCAGTTTTAAATAAAGAGGATTTCAATTTGTGAAGACTTTTGGTCTAATCTTTTCATAAATTCTAATACCTTTGCACAAGTCTGATAGGAAACTAACAGATACTCAAAATGTAGGCATCTCTTTGTTCACAGTGTTTGCTTGAGTGTGTGCTTGTACAGGCCTATAAGAGAGGAAAAAAACAAACCCCTTTTCCATTAAATGCATTTGTTTTTTCTTTGAAGAAAACTGAGTAATTACAAGAAAAAAATTAAACTCTCCCCTTTTCAGAAAAGGGTTCCTGCCCCTCTCCAAGTTTCAGAATGACAGTTTTGGCTAGCTCATGGATTAATAGCTCTTCAAGACTATTTTGTCTTTTGCCAATGTCTGAAAATGCTAAAGTTGACAAAAATATTCTAAAAATATATTTGTTCACCCTTACCATAGAAGATTATTTTATCGGGACAGGAACTTCTGAACCAGAAGTGCATTTATATCTTTTATCCCCTTAATCTTCAGTTGTTTTCAGTGCATTTTACCACTGCCTGCTCTTACAAGTGACTTTTTTCATTTTGGTGAAATTTTAGTACAAAAAAATTCTGTAGTGTCTCTGTTCATTTGCAGATTTCACCAGGCTTGCAAAAGCACACCTGTTGTGCTGTCTGGATTTCCTTTTCTGATCATAGGCTTCTGACAAAGAGGGGGGAAAAGAAAGATTTTTATCAAACACTCTTCACCGGACAATGAATTTTCTTCACCATTTGAATGTATCTGTGGAATGCCTGAGTGATTCATTACAGCAGATTCTGAAGTATGACAATGGGCCGCAGAAATGACTGATGGTATCTTTTTCCTGATTTCATTTCCCTGATCCTCTTCATCCCTTGGCCTGTGTACCTCGATTAATTAGAAACCAGGGATTTTCACTCATCAGCTGATGGGTTTCATGCTCCACTCTGTCACAAATCTGCTGCTTGCACTATCTCTCTTACAGCTGGTGGCTGCTTTAAAAACTTTCTTTTTTCTTTTTTCTTTTTTTTCCCCTTTTTTGAAGCAGTGCTTTGTGACTACAGGTTTAGGCCTTTTTAAGATTCAGACATATTTTTAAAAAGAGATTAAAAATTAAAGTAAAGAAGATTCAAAATCTCTGATTAAGTTAATCCCTATCCAAATGATACTTGTCCAAAAATGAACTTTTTGAAGAGATAATAATGTAAATGTTTCATAGCTCTCAGCTTTCCAAGTTCTTTTTTCAAGATATAATAATTGAAGTATTATGCAAAGGATGAAAGTATATAAATATGATTTTTGTGAAAAAGGCCCATACGCTCAGTTCACATGCATTTTAGTCCTGCCTATACTATATTGTTAAGCCAATTGCATTTCAGATTTCACTTGTATGAGGCACCTTATAATAGGATCCTGCAATAAATCATTGAACCATTATTGTTTCTGGAGGAAATATTTCATAATTGAAAATATGCTGCCCCTTAGGGTATATACCAAATTAAAGTCACATGGTGATATAATCCCTAAGGAAACAAACCATAATTAAATAGTATTTAAAATGCAGAATATTTTGCAATAAAAATCCCCCTCAGAAACTTAAAATAATGTGTGAATCGCAGACAACAAACATATCAATTATGTCTACCATAGAAAATGTAACCACTGCTATTTTACTTTCTTATCATTATGTATACCCTCCCAGAATTTTTCATTTAATTTCTTCATTTAATATATTGTCAGCATTAAAACAGGAGCTTTCTGTTTCTCCCTCTTTTTTTTCCCTGTGTGAGTAAGGATCAGAAACAGCATAGTCTTTCTGGAATGTCAGACTTTGTGGACTCCTGTGCTACTGAAAGGGGCAATGCAGAGCCATAGACATCCATGTCTTTTGTTTCTATGATTTTAAATAGAACAAGTGTACAATATAATTAAACTTAATTACGGTTCTTTGAGCCCCTATATTATTGATTGATGGCCTAGGTATTAAAGTATACATACAATATCCCATGAGGCAGCCTTTTGCCAGGCAGAAATTTGCTCAAGCAAGGATATTTTCTCTTTATTCTTTTCCTTAGTTTTCCTTTTGTCTCAAAATAAATGTCAGGTGTGTAGAGTTCAAAAACCAAATAGAAATTCAACATTTCTGTCCAACTAAAAATTAACTTAAAACTGTTAATTGAATTACCTTAACCCACTAATTTTTATGGTTACTTTCTACACTAATTGTTTGTAATTTTTTGCTTATCAATAATAGGGCGTCCTTACGAAACAGCCTCCAGAAGGTAGCCTGGTGTAGAGAGGACCTTTTTTACCCTGAAGGAATCTGGACCTTGGCAACCTTGGCAGAGGGTCAATCATACAGTGCCCAGCTCTCCACCTGGAATTCTGTGTCCAGCTCTAAGGTCTCCAGCACAGGAAGGAAATGGATCGGTTGGAGCAAGTCCAGAGGAGGCCACAAAGTTGATCAGAGGGATGGAACACCTCTCCTAGGATGAAAGGCTGAGAAAACTTGGATTGTTCAGCTTGGAGAAGACTTCAGGGCAACCTAATTGCAGCCTTCCAGTACCTGAAGGGAACCTAAAAGAGAGGGACTTTTTACAAGGGTATGTAAATAGGTATATAATATGTAATAGGACAAAGGGGAATTGCTTCACACTGAAAGATGGTAGGTTTGGATTAGATATGAGGAAAAGTTCTTTATTGTGGGGGTGTTGAGGCACTGGAACAAGTTGTTCAGAGAGGTTGTAGATACCCCATGCCAGGAAGTGTTGAAGGCAAGGTTGGATGGGGCTTTGAAGAGCCTGGTCCAGCAGCAGATGTTTGTCCCCATGGCAGGGGGATTGAACCAGAGGATTTTTAACATCCCTTTCAACCCAGACCACTCGATGATTCTATTATTCCTGTATGTAACTGTGTTTGTTGTGTCCCTGGGATAGACATTAATGGGATGTGAGCAACTATAACCTTCTCAGATTTTGCTTCTTGCTGTAATACTGAATTTGTAAGAAAAAAACCACCACCAAACATCAGAAGTCATATCTTTGGATTTTTTTCCTTTGATGCCATATTGAAATTAGTTATGATGAGGACTAAAAATATTCAGAGTAATTCAACTTTTATGGGAGAGATTCTGCAGTCAGACATTTTCAGCCCTTTGACACATTGAAAATTGCATATTGTGTTTCATGGGAATTTGACCACAGACACGTCCTGCTTTTTAATGAGAAAAAAATAATGTCATTTTGATTAGTCTTATTTTATGTTCCTTGAAATCAAATATAACCTGTTGTAAATAATCACGCATATAAGTCTTCTGTCTTCTCTATTTTGTGGTCTCATTTATGCACTACTCCCTGACAGTTAGTTCAGACTGCAAAAACCATTTTTTTGAGTCATTATTCTGAATGTCTTCAGTAGATCCCTTTGCTTGACCACATCCAGATCAAGCTTAGGGTTTTTCCCTTGATTAACCTTATTCTTCACAGCTTTGCCACACACACCAGCAGCTACCCCAGCTTTCGGCCTTTTCTTCTGTGCTGGTGGGAGAGTTGCCTCCAGGACCCACCCCTCAGGCACCTCCATGTGGTGCAGCCACTAACAGCACCTTTCTCAGTCCTCAGTGAGCAATTCCCCAAAGTGTTTTCGTGTCTAATTCAACATAATTTTCCAGATTCATTGAGTTCTTCAAACTTCATCTGCTGTCTTAACCCAAGATGGAAATGGAATCATTAATTGAGAATGTGGATCTTTCCTTGCATTTAAAGTGCTAATACGTGCAATAAATAGAAGTGCTAACTGGTCTGGACAAGCTGGATTGATGGGCTGAGGCCCAAAAAAGCAAAGTGCTGAGTCCTGCACTTTGACCACAATAACCGCCTGCAAAGCCACAGGCTTCAGGCAGAGTAGCTGCAAAGTTCCACAGCAGAAAAAGATCTGGGAATGCTGCTTTGCAGGTGGCTGAGAACACCAGGGGCATCCTGGCCGGGATCAGCAACAGTGTGACCAGCAGGACCAGGGCAGGGATTGTCCTCCTGTACAGGGCACTGGTGAGGCCACACCTTGAGTGCTATGTCCAGTTGTGGGTCCCTCAGTTCAGGAAGGACATAGTGGCAGGTGCTGGAGCATGTCCAGAGAAGGGCTATGGAAATGGGGAAGAGTATAAAGAACAAATCGTATGAGATGCAGCTGAGGGAGCTGGGCTTGTTAATCCTGGAGAAAAGGAGGCTCAGGGGAGACCTTATCATTCTCTAGTACTCCCTGAGAGGAGGGTGTAGCTGGGTAGGGATTGGCTTCTTCTCCCAGGCAACAAGTCACAGGACAAGCAGACATTTCTTCAAACTGTGCCTGTACAGGTTCAAGTTAGATAACCTGTAAAAGATTTTGACTGTAAAGGTGCCTAGGCATTGGATTGGACAAAGGGATTTGGTTGGAATCACCATCCTTGGAAGTGTTCAAGAAATGGCTGGATGTGGCTCAGTGCTGTGGTTTAGTTGACAAGATGGTGTTTAGTCAAAGGTTGGAGTCAATGGTATTGGAGGTCTCTTCCAATCTTTATGACTCTTTGCTCCTATGTTTTCTGATTTTGGACCTTCAAAAAATGTAGTTTTCCTGTGTTTCATGATATGAAGCTCCAGAATTCCAGCTCTTAAAAAAGTAGGCACTGCCAGTTGATGACTTTGTGGATCTCAAGGCATATCTTACTTTTTCTGCCCAGACATGCCATATCAAATAATTTATATTAGGGGCTTCTATTTATTAATTTATTTCTGTCAGCTTCTATGTTCCTTCAGTAAGGAACAGATCTTCGTTCATCTTTACTCTGGTGCTTATGGATTCAATTATTGAAATAGTCCACTTCAGGTTGTTGTTACCATTTAAAAGGAATATAGATAGGCACTTATATTTAGGACTCCAGTTTTCCTGTATAGTCCAGTTTGGAGCCTTCAGAGGGTGATTTAGAGCTCTAAAAGCATTTTTATGGATTTTAAAAGGGTGACTATTCCTTCTACTTGCTCCTGCTGTTGAAAACAGTGAATTTCTGATCCTGACAGCTCCTTTCTGGGATTGAGACAATAGTAACATTAAGAAAAATCGTAATAAATTATACCGTCATTTTAGTCTCAAATAATTGTGTGTTACAGAAGACATTAAGAAACAATTTGTGAGACTGAACATTTATTTTGTTGAATTGAACCCTGATGAACTGAAATCCCAATTATCATTTCATTTGTACCCTGAGATTCATTTCTCTGCAGATTTCAAAAGAACAGCACTAGATCAGTACATCTCTCAGCCCAAGCTTACCAGTCATCATCAACACTATCTTTGTATTTGAAAATTAAAAAGTTAATTAAAAAGCAAGGATGGATAAGAATTTATATTTCTGATCAAAAAAGTTTTAAAAGTTTTCTCTTGCTATCAGACTTAGTAAGAAAAAAAATCATGTGAAACACTTTAACCTTTTTATTAAGACTTAGAACTTTCTTAGGGTAGGCAACACCTATTTGATTTTTTACAGAGACATTATTTTCTGTATTTTTCTTTAAGCTTAGAAAGAAATCATCAATAGCTCCTTTTCGAGTTTGCCTAATTCTGAGATTACAGGTGAATAAAAATGAGAGCAAAGGAGCTTTTTGCACTGCACAGACAAAGTTTTGAGAGGATCCCCAGAGGCAGTCAAGTGGTACCATCAAAGCACAAGACAGTGAAGTGACCAGCTGAGAGTAACACAGTAGACTCAAAATGTGGACAGGAACACAGTCTTTCCAACATGGCCTTTTAACTTTGTTTTTTGTAAAGACAAATCTCCTATGCTTTCATAGATACTCTAACCAAATCTAATCAACTTGAAAATGTTCCTGAAAACGTTCATTGCAGTGCCAAGACATAAGCCAACTCTTTCAAAACGAGAATATATGTGTATGTCTCTCTTTTGCTTGTCTACTGTAAAAAGGTTGGATCCAGGCTGCTTTCCTTTTTGTAGGATCTGATGTTGTTAGGGATGGAGCTGTTGTACCTGTCCCTAAGTCCATGGCCAAGAGGGCAGACTCAGCCTGTGCCTTGTAAGATCCACAGCTGAAAGGGACACAACATCCAAACATCCACAGATTCACAGAACATTCTGTCTCAGAAAGGACTCACAAGGACTATCAAGTCCAACTCTTAAGTAAATGACCCATACAGAGATTGAACCCACAACCTTGGGTTATCCTATTAACATTTCTGTTCAGCAGGGAGTTCTGAGTCTGTGTCACACCAATTCCAAGCAGAACTATGAAAAAAGAGGTGTTTCAAATGCCTGAGTGTAAAAGTGGCATTGGTCAGAACGGGAGGAAACAGGATTAATAAAAGTGAAGCAAATTAAAAATTGTACAAATCCAAAATTTTTGGAAAAATTGATGCTCATGATATTCAGAATTCTTTTTTATAAATTTGATGAAGTACTCATTTTTATCAGAAACAGTAAAACCTTAGAAATTCACAACACCAGCAGTATTTCTCAGAAGAAAATAATCTGGTGCAATCTTGGTTTGACTGTCTACACAGATAGTGGACACTTGAGAAAAGGAGTCCACTTTTCAAAGGAATTCACTGTAAAAACAAGGCAAATCTTCCCTTGATATAATCTACATCCAGCAAAGTCTCGAGGACTTTCTGAGCTGGTACAGGAATCTAATTCCTTGAGCTTGACAATTCTAGTAGAATATTCTCATTAAAACAAAACAAAACAAAACAAAATCAAAAAAACCCTAAATGCTTTCTTATATATTAGGCTTCCACTACATCCTGGTTTCACACAAACTGTAGAACTGACTGCGTGAACTGTGTAAAGAACTTCCTTCTGTGTAAAAATCCGCATGAATTTTAATTGATAAAAGTTTTTTTGCTACATGAATAGTGAATAAACATTCTCCTTTCACTTTCTATGTCTTTCATGATTTTATGGACATTAATTTATGTTTCCCTATTCTCATTCCTTTCCCACCATGAAAAGTAATTTTCTATTTAGTCTTTTCTCATAAAAAGTTGGTTTGTACTTTTTTCCACTTGTCTCCACTTTTTCTAGTTCTACTATATAATTTTTCAGGTTAAATAACTCACTGTTTATTTTATTAAATTTTTATTTTATTATAATATCCAAATTACTCACTGTTTAATATGTAAAAGTTCTATGTGTCTGTGCAATGGCATGCTATTTTTTGCTTTTCTCTTTATTTGTTTCCTAATAATTTTTAATATTTATTTTCTTCTTTGGTTATTGCTAAGGAAATTATGTTTTCATACAATTTTTACAACTCCAGGATCTTTTTCTTGAACAGCAATGGCTAGTTTATAGCCTATAATTCTTTTCTTATTTACATAATCCTGTACTCATCAGTATGAATTTCATCTGCCATTTTATTTCTCATTCACAGTGTTGTGACATCTTCAACAAGTCTTCTCAGCTTTCATTTTAACTAAACTGAATAATTTTAGATCATGATTTCTGTACAGCCTCCCACTGTATTGATAAATACGTTAAATAACAAAGTCTTTGCACGAACTGTAAGGAAGTCCTCTATTAACTCTTTTGCACTGTAAAAAGTAATTATTCATTTCTACTACTTCTACATGACTTAGAACAATGAAAGTCCAGATTATTATAATCCTTTGTTGGAAGACTTTTTTTTTTTAGTGTTCAAGGTATGCTGAGAGAATTTGCTCACTTTTATCCATATTCACTGACTCCACAAAAGAACTTTCCTGTAAGTTAGTGAGACACAATTTCTCTCTGGAAATTTCATATTAAAATTTTCAAATTTTATCTAATAATAATAATTAAATAAATTATATCTTAAAATACAAGTGTCTTAGTCTTGAGAATATATATTTAATAACACAAGACAATTCTTTACTATAACATTCCATCAGCTTTCACAGTGTGGAAGAGAGATACTGGTTTGCAATCTACCAGGACTTCTTGAAAACCTTACATTTAAATAGGCATCATGTCTAATAACTTTCTTTCCTCTGAGATGAATGGCAGAATCTGTAAAGTAACTAATTAATAATATGATAATACTATTAAATTTCATATTTTAGTTCATTCAGAAATATGGGATAATGACTTGCTAACACTATTTTTATTAATTTGTTCCAATCCCTAAGAGATAATTCTGACTGTGGACAGAGCTTTGTGAAGCAGAGTCATACAATCCAAACTTTTCCCTGTTGTTGAATGGTTTGGATGACTAAGCAGAGAAACGAACTTCCCAAGGAATTAGAAGGGACTACTGAAGTGACTCTCTGGTTGAAAAAAAAGTCCAGGTCATATATAGCATTTCCCCTGAAGGAACCAAGATTTAGTTGCATAGCTGCACAGTGTATGCAGCCTGTGGTTCCACACACATTTTCTCTGTATGGATTAGGCTGGTGCAGCTGGTTACATCTCATAAGGGCAGTGAGGAGCCAGGTTGAAAATGTTTTCCAGCTAAAAAAATGTGCTTAATATATACAATGTACACAATGTACACAATGACATTTGAATTTAGAGACAAGAAAAGCTGGTATAAGAGAGTGGAAAATGAATTTTGGGAATATATGACTCTGTATTCTTTTATTCTTTTTTTGCATGTAGTATTAAAAGTTCCAGCCTATTCTTTTTTTTTAACAGCAAAACATGGATGGTACACTGATTTTTATTTCTTAAGGTGAGGCTAAACTTAGCCATAAATGTGAATGTGAGGTTTGAAACCTCATTTATCTTAATTTCTTGCATTAATGTTCTGTGCATATATAGCCAGAATAAAAGTTAAATTCAACCTTTGCAAAAAATTATTTTATAACTAAAATTAAGGAAGAACATGAGACTCAAAGACTAATGCAAATTACTTTTAAAATAACAAAGTTAGTTTCAGCCACATAATACAACATTAATTTTACCACCTTTTACTAGTATAAGTAAGTCAGCATCTTGAATAACATCATAGTTTTCCTAACAATTTGCAACTGATGAAATTTATAGCATCAATCATAACAGTACAAGAAAATACCCTGGTCTAATATACTGCAATAAAAATAAAACCACACCAAAAATATTTGGGTTTGACTACAGGGGTTTTTTTTAATATCACTAAGCATCATGTTGAAAGCATTCACAGAAATTTGACCTAGCAGGTACTATTACTTCTCTTAACAGTACTCCTGCAATCACAAAGTTGGAGAAAAGATGGCAAAAGAGGCACCTGCTCAGCCTTGGACACAGTCTTCTAAGCCCTGGAAATTTTTTGGAGTGAGAGAAGGGCTGATCATAACTTGTTCTTCACTAGCAGGACATGACATGCAACAGATGAGAAAGGCTTTCCCACTGTTTTCCTTTGGATGCTACAAAGGTGTGAGAGATGCAGTGGCTCTTAGGATACTAGCACTGCATCTGGGAGCCTGCTGCATCTGGGAGAAAATAAGCATGGGAGACCTGTGTCCCACAAAGCTGTGCTGGGATTTCAGTAGTGACACCATAAAGTCTTCCAATAGAGAAGAAAGGCTTGAATTTGAAAGTATACAATATTGAGTGGGCTTTTTTATCTTCACCCACCAATTTTACACTGACATGTTCAGCTGTTAATTTTAAAAGAGTTACAAATTATTTAGTCCCTTTGGAGACCTTATGTGATGAGCAGAATAAATCCAGGCACATCTATTGTTTAGTTGCATCACACTGAATGAAATATAGTGTCAGTTCATGAAATAAATGTGGCAGTAAATCAATTCCATTCCAACAAAACCCTTTTTTAAAATTCCTTAAGGATTTTGGAATGATTTTTTAACATCTGGCCAATCTTGTATCTGCTTCACCAGTCTAATGGTCTCAGTTTCAAAAGAAAAGAAATTTCACTGAGATTCACTGGAAGATGACAGATGGATTCTCTCTTACTGCCCAAGATATGAAGCTGCAGGTGACACCTGATATATGATAATAAAAGAGCACCCATCAAATAATGGGCCCCTGGCCTTTATTTCAGTGACGTCACGAGAACACAGGTGGCTTTACCTCTGCACCCCGGCGCTGCAGAGCAAAATGGTCTGCATTGTTAGCAGCCTACCAAGGGAACCTTTATCTTCCCATCTGTGTGGTCTCTGTTGTGATCATTTTGGAGTGAAGCCATCTTCACTGTTCTGAGAGTTAGGAGCAATTGGCTGCAGGGCTGTTTATCTTGCACTCTCTCGTAAAGGCCATCTTTTGGGGCTTGCAGTTGCATCAATACTGGAACATGTCCTGGACAATGATTAAGAGTCTATGAGAGGAGAAAATTAATTCCTCTGCACTGTTCAGCTCTCAAATACAAGTCAAACCAGTCAAACTAAAGTTTTAGCAGTTTAAAAACACCAGAAATCCTTTTTCTCCATCAGTACTATGTGCATCCTATTTGGTGTTTTGAAGGAGTAATTAATTTTTAATACATTGTTAGAATTTTACAGAGATATCAGCTCAGGCTTAAAAACACAGAATCACAGAACATGTTGAGTAAGAAGGGATCCACAAGGATCATTGAGTCTAACTTCTGGTCCTGCACAGGACCATGCCCAAGAGTCCTACCAAGTACCTGAGCATTTCCCAAATGCTGCTTGAACTCTGTCAGGCTTGTGATCACTTCCCTGGGAAGCTGTTCCAGTGCCCAACCACACTCTGGGGGAAGAACCTTTATCTAATATCCATCCTAAAGGTCTCATGACACAATCAGGCCATTCTCTCACATTCTGTCACTGGTCAACACAGAGAAGTGATCCATTTCTGCCCCTCCTCTGCCCTTCATGAGGCATTCATAGACTGTGATGAGGTCTCCCCTCAGTCTCCTGGTTGAACAGACCAGTTGAACCCTCCAGGTTGAACAGACCAAGTGACCTCAGCCACTCCTCATACAGCTTCCCCTCAAGGCCATTCACCATCTTTGTTGCCTTCCCTTGGACATTCTTCGAGAGTTTAATACCTTTCTTATATTGTGGTACCCAAAACTGCCCCAACACTTGAGGTGAGGCTGCCCCAGTGCAGAGCAGAGCAGGACAATCCCCTCCCTCGCACAGCTGGTGATGCTGTGCCTGATGCCTCCCAAGGACAGGATTGGCTCTCCTGGCTGCCAGGGCACTGCTGACTCACAGTCAACTTGCATCAAACATGATTTGTGTTGGAAGACTATTATTTATCCCAGGAGTCAAGAAGATTTGATAGAAGTATAGTATCTCCTCTGGAACATTCCTAATAACAGGGTGTTTGTCATTTGCAGCTGTCTTTTCAATCATTCTTGGAAATGTCCCTAAGAAAACCCAAATCCTAAATCAGTCTTTGCCTGGAATCATGAGGCACTGAATTCCACTTAGAAACCTGCAGAGTTTTTGTGGCTTTTGGATATGATCAAAAAGACTCAGCTCTTAATGAAATTATATTGCAGGATAGTGCAGAGATATTAAATTCATGAAGGTGCCGAATTTACAAGGCTGCACCCCCAAAGTGTCCTTTGCCTCAGATACTATTTTATGAATAAAGCCCCAGTTGAAAAACAGCAAGCCATTTTCGTGACCACAGCTAAGCTGCTCTCATCTCTGTGAAGGGATTAGTGGAATTGCTTTGATTACTCAGACTGAGGAAAAGGTGGGACCATGATCAGGATTGTGCTGCTAGCCCACCTTTCACAACATCTTCAAAGAAACCAGAATAGCATGTCCTTTGCTTAATGCAAAGTACACAATACTGCTGTGATGGACTAAAACAGGCTTTGTAAAATGAGTTTTGCAGCTAGTGTAAGCAAAGGTGCCTTTCTGATGGGATGCATGCTCTGTGAAATGAGCCTACTTATAACACAATGACACATAAAGAAGTCACAAAAACAGCAGCAATCAACTGAAAGCAGTGCCTCTGGTGCAGACATGGTTAAACATGTCACCAAGAGTGGTCTGAAGGGTGACAGTGGCACAGCTTTGTGGCAGTCCTAGTAAGAATATGTCGTCCAGTCACCCAAGATGGTAAGTCATGACCTCATTTGCTGGCAATAGAAAAGCCTGTATATCAGGAGTTAGGGACGAGTCACTTTGGAAAACACACCCAAGGGGAAAATGCATTAGCAAAATCATCAGTCTAAATAAAAGGAAATAGCAAAGCTCAATGCTGTATGTGGATCAGTCCAGCAAGCAGACATTATTGCTCAATACAAAGTACAAGGTGAGACTGTTCCTAACTTCATCCCTTGCCAAAAGCTAGTACCTCACTCATTTTATTCATCTTATTTCATTAACAAATATTTGTTAACTTTCTTCTTTCAAAATGTTAGTTTTTATATGTTTCTGTTGAAGAATTATATTTTTCCTTTAGCCCTCTTCTTGGTTAAAACTGCCTGCAATTCACACTTACAGCTTCAATATAAAGAATATACCTTTATGAGTGTGCATCTACCATTTTGACTGGCCCTAAGATTGGTTGCTATAAAATGCAACAAGAAACCATTCTCTTCCTTTGTTCTAACACCTTGATGATCATAATCTATTTTTTCCACTGTTGTCTTGCTTTTACATCTCATTGAGACCAAACTTCGTGTTCTATCTTTCAGAAACACATCCTTTTTTGAAAGAGATTTCTTTCTCCCACCCACATGCTGGCAGCTTTTGGGCTGAGCACAGTTTTCCCATTCACAAAAGTCTTAATACTTAGAAACATTTGTGTTTTACATCCAAGCCCCCTCAAGCAGGCCAGCCAGACAGCCCTGTATCCTTCTCAAAATGGGCAGTGGACCAGTGATTGATGAGGTTTCCTGTTATTTGGAGGAATTTGATTTTTTCATGACATCAGCTAGCTCTTTGAGGATTCCTGCATGAATCCCAAGAGGCCCTATAGATTTGTAGAGATCCATCTGGAGCAGCCGATCCTGCACAATTTCAGGTGGACTGGGAGCTGATCATTCTCGCAGACATGGTCCTCCAGCTCAGGGTGCTTGAGACCTCCTTGGTGCATCCTCTATGTTGAAAACAGAGGCAGAGAACGTGTTAAATATCTTTGCCTCAACTCTTCCTGTTTGTGAGGTGACCATCCTCATCCTGTAAGGGGTTGATGCTCTTTTTCTCCAGGCTTTCCCTATGGAAACTTCTCCTTTTCATTCTCACTCCTTCCAGTAAGCTTTTTGCTTTTCCATCTTCCAGCAGTAGTTACTAAACTTGTGCTGTTGCTCTGTTCATGGAACACCGGGAAGATCTGCAGTCTCATTTGGGAAAGCTGCCATAGTCCACACTCAGAAGAGCCAGGTCCTGCTGTTTGTGTTACAGCTAGAGACAGGGGAGAAAGCAGAGCAGATGGAAGAAGCATCTCAATGGTCAGAGCCAGTACACAGAACAGGAGCTACCTGTTCTGTCATCCTCCTCCTTTTAATGACCTCCCGAAAGTAACTTTATTTTTCTGGCTGTGGGAAGCCTTATTAAGAATGTGTCTGGAGTGGTATTTACAGTCTTTCTTACTAATAATCAGGCAAAATATTCTGCTTGCAAAGTGTATGTAAGACTAGGAAAGCCATGTTTGTGGGATGTTAAATACAAGAATATGCCTAACTTATTACTGTTGCTATTTCAAATGTTTAGCCTGCATTCACCAGTGTGAGCTTTGACATGTTTGATTGTGTCATGATAATCAGGTTTTGACCAATTCCTGTCTTCAAAGTATTGAAACAGTAATATTTTTAAGAAAATATACCTTTTGAATGATTTACTTATGTGTTATTTCGCTGGTTCCCTGAAGAGCAGGAAAAATATTGTTTGTGTAAGTTCCAGCCCACTACAGCAAATACTATTTCCATAAATACTCACACAAAATAAAAAATGATTTGGTGATGTTTTCATACTAGGGTTTTTCTTCCCGTATACTTTCTGGAAGTGTCTTTTTATTGCCATGAACATCTCATAAAACATATTTTAATGTTGCATGCTCAACAATTGCAGGTATTTATTTTCCAGGAGTTTTCACATCAGAGGCTCTGTATCTACAATTTCACACATCCAACTAGAGAGTAAGAAACAATTATATGAGTCTCCAATGACCCATTGTAGCTAAGAAAACAACTGAAATAAGAAATTATGGATAAACAAAAATTCACAAAAAATTGAGTGAACAATTTCAAATGCAGATTAAAAGAAAATAAGCTATTTTCAACAAGCAAATGGAGAGGCAAAAATATTGAAAAATTGATAAAGAAGGAAAATTATTTATTATTTATTGAAGGATTTTTTTTACATGGTCTAAGGAGTTATACTAGATATGATTTTCAAGAGGTTTTGCTTAAAGAGCTTCTCTTTGACAGTGCTAGACAATTTAATGTCCCACTTTTTATTAATCTTAGAGGGAACAGATTCTTTGTCATGAAGTACACATAAATGGAATCAGACCCATGTCCTGGAATGTAACCTTATTATCCTGTAGAGTTTTAGCAGTGGCAAAACTCTAGAGTTTTTTCAATTTTTTTTCCAATCTGAAACACTAGTCTTGGTTATTATAATTTTCATTTAGGGTCCAAGCTGTAAGCAAACATTTATGATGTCTGTATACCAACCACTGAGTGTATAAAGACGGCTTTGCACATGCAAATTTTTTGCATGAGGCAGTTCTTGAGAACTGTTGTTTTATGCAATAGTATCTAGTCATATGTGTCTCCAAGTTTTTCATTTAATTCAGCATTACACTATCAAAGTGTCAGTGGACTATCTCAATCACTGCAGATTTTTTGGTCCTTGCTGTATAGGTAACATGTGAAAATGGTTTTGCCTGATAAAGCAGAAAGGTATCACTGAACATTGGAGCACTCAGCCTGTGTCTTAATCAAAAGCTGCTCACTTCAGGGGAAAATTTTTATGTTATGACATAGGTCTATAGTAGAAGATCATGTCTGAGCTTATGAATGAAATATTAACTTTTCTAACTAATCTACTTATTCACTGTGTATTCAATCTTGCATTCACTGTCCTCTGAGGTACTTGGTAGACTAAGACAGGATTGCAGGGCAGAGAATTGTCCCTGGGGTTCACTATGACTAAGCTGAAAGCTCTTATATTTTTAAAGTGTTTATACTGTTGCAATATTTCTCCATCTTGTTTATATTCTGCCTCTTTCTGGGGACTGGTAGTACTTGTTTTGAATTTTGTATGATGCTTTCCATTTTAATACTCTGTCTTCACTTTCTGACATATTTCTCAAACATTAAACTTGTTGTGTAGCTCTCTCAGACTGAATAAACTTAGGAAATATGAGCCAAAAGGGATTCCACTGTATCTCAGAAAAAGCACATGGTATCTCTTCAAGGGCTCCCAAGCCCCATTAAATTGTTCTAATGACCTTTCCTTAAAATATCTAGTGCCCCCATCCTTGAAATGAGTCTTTCTTTCTTGCCTAAATTAGTTGCCAAATTAATTTGGATCAGCTCACAGGCTCTTGAGAGATGCAGTTTTGCAGCTGGAGCCAGCCTGGGCTGCAGGCTTGGGAGTCCTGTATGACCTGTGTGCCTAGCAAGAGGAGTTGGACTCTGCCTGTCCCAAGAGACCTTGGTTTCTACACATACTCTGTGTGTACACAAGCTTTATATACAGGAGGCATGAGCTGAGATTACAGACATTGCAAATAACACCCCAACTGCATGTAGGCAGCAAGCTGAGCTTTGAACAAAGTGTGCTCTGAGGTGAAGGATGCTGAAAACAATCCTGGATTGGTACCAGAAACCAGTAACGCATATTTTTGTCAATCTTTCCGTGCCTGCTGCAAATATTCCCCTCCTGCAAAAGGAGCATAAATAATGCTTCTTCTCAGAAAAGCAGCCTGAAAACCTCATGAGGTCGTCACTGCTTATGAAACTGTAGAACCAAGCACCATAGCAAAGCTCATGAAAGAATATGAAACTCTAAGAAACAAGGCAGCCCTTCACCAATGAAGGAGCAGCAAACTGGATAGCTGCTCACCAAATATGAAGTGGATAAAGCAAAACATATGTTTTAGAAATAGCTTTTCAATAAAGACAAGAATTGTGGTGCAAGAGACAATGCTAACATTTTGTTAGTTTCTACTAAGGGTCAATGTACCACTTGTGTACCTTCGTATTAATAATTACCCATATTAATTTGCATATTAATTTATTAATTTATCAGTAGAGTAAGATTACTCTGAGCATTTTATATAATTTCAGACTAGTTAGGGTTGCTTTTTTCTCTCCTTATCTGTGACATTTGTTTCATTATATCACCACTTTCCTCTTTAAACAGCTATAGACAATATATTCCTTAAGTTCTGAGTTAGTCCTACTAGACTGATCCTCTACATCACTATGAGTAACTTTGATTATATTTCATATAAAAACTGTAAAATATTTAATCTGATGCCGCAGTCCGACAATATTCAGCTGAGATTGGCTCACTAAGGTACATCATCCATTGAGCCAGCTAGTTCTTTCTCTCCCTATTTTCAAATTGCAAAGTCTTTTTTTCTAGAAAATTCTTGCCTTTCAAATTACTGGTTAATACTGTAGCAGCAAAGATAAACTTAATAAAATAGATTAAATATGAAAAATGTAATTATGTTTTAAATTAAATGTAAATGTTTAAAAATATAAAACTTTGTAAATGTGTTTTTGCATTTTGTACTGAAACCTCCCATATATATGTATAGAGCAATTGCCCACACATAAAACTGTCTCACAAATTTCAAAGTAATAGTTTGTGTAATTATATTGAATCAGAGGGGTCCTGTTACTTTGTTCATAGCTGGGAAAAAAAGCTTATGTAATACAGAAATGAAATGTTATTACAGGCTCACTTACTCATTCTTGGAATTGGCTTAGTGATTACTTCAACATCGACATCAGTGAAAAACATTTGACATCTGGCCTAGAAAATCAGACAGCAGACCACGGAGACTTTGATTAAAAAACTTCATGTAATTTTCTCCAATCAGTAAGCTGGCCTATTCTTTTATTAGAATGAAGGCTTCTCTCATCACCTGCAAATTTCTAGGAAGACCTCAGAAAAAAAAGGGGTAAAAAAGCAGTTCTACCACTTTTATAATAAATTTCCATTACAACAAGCAATTGCACACACTGAAGAGGACCAATGGTTCTACTGACAAATAGCTCTCCTCAGTTTGCAAAGGGTCAAACATCTGATTTCCACAAGTATTTTTGCTGCTTATTCCTTTATCAGAGTTTATTATTAATTCTTTTCAGTTTAATTCCTCAGGGTTTTTACGCAAGATGCAAACCCATTTTCTGGAAAAATACAGCAAAATGTACCAGCTTTTTCATGTCCTCTGTATGTCACTGAATAATCCAAGCTAGGAGTGATACGGGCTACTTATGTTCATGTTTTTATGCCTTCCTCAGAGCAGAACCACTCTATCATGAGAAAGAATGAACCATTAGCACAGTATTACAACACGCATTCAGAAATGAGCTGCACTGCAGTATCATCATGAATTAACATCTCAGGCGGAGACTTCAACTCATGATACAAGAGCAAGGCATCAATGAACTCATGCAAGAAATACTGCAGTAATGAACCCCCCACACTGCCTTTCCTCTGTGAATCAATTTTCTTCAATGAAACTGGATAATTAACTTATTTTCAACAAGCTAATTTCAATGTATCTGCTTTCAGCTCCACGAGTGATGCTGAAGTCCTTTCAAATGCAGTACCATTTCTGCCTCTGTATTGGTGAGGAAAAAGTCCTTGCTAAAATAATGCTAAAATAAAATAAACAGTAGATTTAATTACATCTTAAGAGCAATGAGATATGCTGTAAATATGCTACTATGATCAAAACATTCCTAATCAAATCCAAATAAAGTTACAAAATTGGAATAGAAAGAAATTATTGTATTTCCTTAAACTGAATGTCACAATGTAATACTTTTAAAAAGAGAATGATCAAAAAAAGTCTTGAGAGAAAAACTGTAACAAGGAGACAAAATAAGCTGGCTCCTGGAAACAGAGCAAGAAATCTCTCTACCATTGTAAACTGAGGACTGTATTTAATGACGTGCTGTAAAGATCCTGATCATAATCAATCATGTTCCAATGCATTGGGTTTTCTTAGAAGCAATCACGTTAGTTCATCCTTTTTAAAAGAGTCCTTTAATCATACAACATGTTGATACCTCCAGCTATTTGCAGTCATAGTAAAAGAATAAAAATTTCCTTTATGTAGATGTGCCTAATGGCCCAAACACAGCTCCTCAAAACACATAACAATATAGCATTTACATCATAGAACTTGTTTCCCTATATATAGGGAAAGAACAACCTGCTTGCTATCAGAGCACAAATGCTGATCATTGCATCCTGGCTGTATCCTGTAATTCCTTCTTTAACTTTAGCTACTATTGTAAAACACCATGCTTAATTTCCCACTAAAGCGTTAGCATTTGACTATGAATTTCACAGTATAGAAAACTTATTTTTATGACAGATATAACTAAATCTCATTCAGAAAGATATTGAATAGGATCTATTGCCCTGTTATCCAAAGTCTTGTTACTCTGTTTTACATCCTCAAAATGTTTGGCATTCAATGCTATACTCTATTCCACAACACTATTTTTTTTTTTAACAGTTAAAGTGCTGTAATCTCTCTACTAGTGGCTAGGTCAGTTATTCATTTTCAATAGTAGCAAGTCAGAATAAACCCAGAATGCTATGTTCTTCTCTCTGTGTTAGGGAAATGGGGACAAAAGTGCACACACTGGAAGGTTTTCTCATGTGATCTGGGGAAGAAGTGGGCTCCACATGGGGCTATGATGAGCAGTGCCTTGTGTTCACTTTGTTCTGCTGCATGGCTGCATTCCCACAGTAAACTATTGCAGAATTGGGCATTAATAACTTTACTCTTGCTAATTGGTTATGGACTTTATGGTGCTGATCAATAAACTAATTAAGCTGGGTCAGTTGGTCTCCTGAGCCCTTCTTAAGAACAACAAATAGACAATTGTCAAACCCGTGGGTCACAGACACAGCCAGAAGGAAGTGAGTGATGTACCTGGAGAATGTGGAAAAATGTAGATGTCTGTGAGCCTGGGAGGGGGGCACCAAGGCCCGTGGGGGAGCTGCTGCTGCTGGGAGCAAGGACACCCATAGAATTACTTGAAGCATGGCTGTAAGGGAAAGACAAGAGAATAGGTTTTCTCAGAAGAGCATTGGCTGGAAAGACATCAGAAATTTCTTCCCACTGTGCCTCAATCACCTAAAGTTTCTTTTAAAAAAATATATAGCATAGCATTATAACAAAATCTGCCTCAGACTTCACCTTCCAAACAGATTTAGCCTATAATATTTCAGCACCTGTTGTAAGGGATTGGGTAAAAAGCAATGGAAATGGTTTTCCTTCTTTTCTCTTGAGAATATACTACCATTCCTGCCTCTGCAAACACTGAATTTCATTTAAATTTACTTCTGTCTGAAACTTCAGCTACAGCCATCTTTTTTTCTCCCCATGAGCATATTACAGAAATTTACTTTAAGGTGATTGACCCTGACAATGTATGATAAACATGACCCTTTATGTTATATCTGCCTAATGCAATGAATCTGATAAAGGTTGAAATAAAAGAAATTATGCGATATATAGATTATATATCACATAATCTATAATTGTAGGGAATTGCAGTAAGCAAACCAAGCTAGTCCTTTCAGGACAGTCCCACTATAATTCTCTCTCAAGTTATCTGAATATGAATTAAGTGACGCCAAATATATTTTGCCTTGAAAGTAACATTTGTTTACTGAACTCCACACAGTATTGCCAAGGATGTAACAACTCTTCATGCAATTGCAGAAAATGCTTGGCACACTGAGCTTCTGAACTAAGTAAGTGACATACTAAAAGTAGACTGAGAGAGGCCTCTGCTGTTCCATAATTCCACACACTGGTACTTGGTATCAAGCAGCATGATGTTTCTTTTCTTCTTATAATTATTTTTGAATAATTGCATCACTAACAAGTGATATCACAAAGGACTAGAGTTTTACTATTTGTTTCATATGAATCCCTGAGAATGGCTTCCCTGAATCTGTTGTTTTGTACTGACATGAGAGGAAGAAAGAGCCATGTCCAGTTTTTATATGTAGCATAAAAGGATAGTTTAGCTCATTTGTTTTAAACAACACAGAGTGTTGGTTAGGTGTTATCTAGCTTCTACCTCATAAAAAAATGAACCCTTCTGTTAACAAAATAGTCATCATATTTTATAATTTTTCCTTTTCTAGAGAATCATACAAGTAAGTGGTTTTACTTTTAGCTTTGGATGTAATTAAAGAAAACTAAAATTTCACTTTGGTTAATTGAACTATTTTTTTCTTGCCTCAACCAATTTTTTTTTTTCAGGTGTAATGACTTTTATCTTTAACTTGCACTTGGAGTACTTTGTTATGGCACAATTTCATGTACATTTTGTACTGATAATAAATTTGACATAAATTTGAAATAAAATCCTACTTTATAGCAAAAAAATAACAAACAATAAAGTATTTTATTTAAATTAATATATTATTTTTCTAAATTTAATTCAAAACTCTGGCCCTAATCTCTATGGGTTTTTTCCTGATTACAGGTCTTTTCTGCATACTTTAAATTTCTAGTCTTTAACTCGACAAAGGTCGTGTGCTAATATAGAGACAATGCCACTAGGATATCTCCTACGTTTTCTTCATTTTCATCTGTAAGACAGAGGGAACTGTATTGTCTGAAAGAGTAGACAAGTATTATGGAGACTAAGGGTGGTCTGTTTGAAAATGTTACATTGGAATGTTTGCTGAGAATGGGTTTGGTACATACTTCTAATGCTGTGGATAGTGTTTCATCATGCATCGTTTTTGGAGGGTTTATCTGTGAAAATTTCATAATCTGTCTCTAAGGGGCTTGTATATACAAATGCATTAATTCTTTGTTTGAGTATCTTATGACCATCCTAAACATGGGATCCTGCAGAAGGGTCCTGCCTAATCATGTGTTTACAAAGTTTATGTTTGTTTGCATACTGTGCGGTTGCCAAAATGTCTGGATTTGGGACTGTCACTGCACAACTGAGAGATGAGCTGTGCCGTTTTCCACTCAGTGAAGATGCTCTGTGTTTTGCTGTTCCTAGAAAAGTTTCTCTCAAGACCAAGTTTTAAAGGTTATTGTAAGATTTTCTCAAGAAAAATGAAAAAAAACCCAAAACAAACAAAAAACACCCAACCAAAACTTCTCATTATAATGAAAAGGTTTTCTCATTACAGCATTTTCAAACCTTTGGAATTATCTTTAGAGCAACCGTGACTGCGTGGCTTAGGTACCTGTTAATTTCTTTGTTTATTTTGGATTTTTTTTTATGACAGCTATATTGGACGGCATTTTCCTTATTGAGTTACTTATATGTATCCCAAAATTAAGAATATGTATATGAAAAAAATTAAATATGTAAATTAATCTTGATCTTTATTGCAGAAGTTTAATCTTTTTAAAAGAACTTGGCATAACAAGACAATGTTGTGGGGGCATTAAGTAATACGATGATAAATGGAAATGAGAAATGAAGGGATGTGTTTTGCCATAAAGTTACACAGTTTTCATCTCAGAGACAACAAGCTGACTTTCTTTGCCTTTTTTTTTTGTATAAACCAAGTATATTAAAACATCACATTATCTCCTCCTCTCCTAATGCCATCTTGCATCTCTGTTTAAATTTAGCTGGCATTTATGCAACTTTCAAATTGTAGTGTAAACAATCATAGGAAATCCCACCACGTGACTCTGTAAGAAAACACAAGCAATTTTCATGCATTAGAAATTACTTCAATTAACAACAGATTTTTTCTTTTCTCTGTGGTTTCTCTTTACATGGCAAAAATAATTTCAGATAATCTTCAGCAGACATGCTTTCCTTCTTCTCCAGTATTTTTAAGCTCTTAGCTACACTGCATAGTGCATAGTAATTCTCTCACCAAATATTCATAGGATATCCTGAGCTGGAAGGGGATCATCAAAGTCCAGCTCATGGCCCTGCACAGGATCATGTCCCAAGAGCCACACCATGTGTCTGAGAGCACTGACCAGACACTTCTTGAATTCTTCCAGGCTTCATGGTGTGACCACTTCCCTGGAGAGCCTGCTCCAGTGCTCAACCCCACTCTGGGTGAGGAACCTCCAACCTAAACCTCCACTGAATAAACCAGGTGACATCAGCCACACCTCATGTCTTCACCATCTTTGTTGCCCTCCTTTGGGTGCTCTCTAATGGCTTAATATTCTTCTTGTTTTGTGGTACCCAAAACTGCCCCAGTACTTGAGGTAAGGCTGCCCCAGTGCAGAGCAGAGCAGGACAATCCCCTCCCTTGTCCAGCTGGTGATGCTGTGCCTGATACCCCCCAGGACAGGGCTGGATCTCCTGGCTGCCAGGGCACTGCTGACACATATTCAACTGTCCATTGACCATGGTCCCCAAATCCCTTTCCACCATATTGTCTCCAGCCTCATTGTCCAGTCTGTCCATACATCCAGGATTACCCCATCCCAGGAGTGGGATCATACAGCTGGTGATCTCCCATCCCTCTGATTTGCCTAGGTCTCTCTGCAGGACCTTTTATAATGTAGCATACAAATTTTTCAACGTCCCTCTGACACAGCCCGTAAGTTTGCCCAGTAACCAACGCCCTCATGTTGCTTCAGGAACTTTTATTGGTTCTCCAAATTACTATTTCCACCATCTGTTGTACTTGCTTAATGATCTGTCACTTTTTTTCTTGTTTATACAGTTATAGTACTTTTATGTAGTGGTTTCGAGAAGTTTCTAGCAACACAAGTGTAGGGAAGTTATTTAAATCACACACCTAAGAATCTTTTAGCTGCAAGCTCAGCCCTCCATTAGCATTCTGATTCAGTGAATCTGTAGCAGTTAGAGGAGAGAATGCCACCCACTGAATTATCAATACCAATTCTGTTCACATCCCATGTTTTTCTTACAGATTTCTTAACATCATACTGATAAAGTCCAATACTAGATGATTCTGATACTTGGGAAGTCCACAAGCCAAAGCATGATCTCACAATTCATACAATGAGCAACTGAATTTTTCGGCTGTTGAAATGAAATATAAAAAAAGAAGCATTAATACATTTTGTAATACATTATATTTGAAGAAGGATGCAAGTAGAATTTGAGGAATTTTATGAGATTAAAAATGCTGAGAATTAGAGTAGCATCAACAGAGATATTTTAAGTTTTAGAAAGGAGATACTGTTGGATCATAGACCACAATTCTGTTAAATCCTTAAAACCTGAGGCAAGCATAGTTAATTTTGAAGTAGACCTATAAACCGAGCAGTTTTGATCTTGAAACTACTGAAATAAAATAGTATGCAAAAATATGGGCCAGTGCTATTTTCCCCATGTTAGTTTGTCTTGAAGAATGTGCATGCCCCAGGGGACAGTAAGGCCATGAGGAATCTTCTTATTTTTTTTCTGATGACAATTCCAGTTTTGTTATTCTATTATGCCACCCAGCCTTATGCAATAGTCACATTACAGCCATTCACATTCACATGATTTTTTTTAAAAAAAGATTATTACTTGTAAGGTCAGGCCAGCATTTTGGGTGTAACTGTAAATGACCTTTGCTATACTTGATAGTATTTTTTTATACAGCAATGACACTCAAAGGAAGAAACAGTGGAAATCAGTGCAGCTTTCAAATTAAGTAGATAATGGCATTAACATCTGCTGTGTAAAACAAAGAGAGCACAACTCCCAGTCTCAATTTTTTTGAAATTAGGTCACATCATAGGAGAATGAAAACCCTCTTCTAAATGATACATCTGAATGTAACAGTACATTTTCATATCCTATAGTCATTCAAGATAATATAGAATAAGTAGAACTTTATTTGTCATTTAAATATGCACATTAGCTCTGAATACCACAAAGAAAGCTGTACTCACATTCCACTCCAGAGCAGAAATATTACCCCATAATTCATATGGAAATTTGTACCTGAAAAACAATGGCAAGAATCATTGAGTCCATAATGTTGTTTTGTGTGACTATATTAGGCATTAAAATAAATTTCCATTAGTGCATTTTTAAAATATATATACAATTCAACAATAGATATAAATATTTAGATGCTGTAAATGATATAAAACATGGACACGAGCAATAATAAGAAAACACCTTCTTTTTTAACAAAACTGGCATGCATTTCAAGGGCATTCAAAATAATCAATCATCCAAATAAGATGTGCTTGATAGGATACTGAGGCTCACAGGAGAGGGCCCTGATCTGTTAAGCCACATACGATCATAAGCAAAAGGGAGGGAAATTGGCCAGGAACAATTAATATTGATACTGAAGTAATATTTCCAGGGCATGAACAGGAGGGAATGGAGGGCTATGGAACCTGCCTTCAGCATCATCCAGGGCAGCAGAGGCACGCAGGGACCTCAGAGGAGGCAGCAGGACGATGTGCTGCTGCTGCTGCTGTGTAGTGGCTGGCAGGTGCAAGGCCCCTTAATCTCCCTTGCTAGGTGAGCTTGTGATGACAGTCCAGCACCTTTCAAAGCTGCAAGTACTCAACAATGTACTCAGATAATATTTTAATGACTCAAAAAACTTTTTGAAACAGCCTGGTCTGAAGGAATGTCTATGGGCAGACAGCAAATGCTGTCAACTTTGAAAGTTATTTAATGTTAATTCATTAAAGTAATAAGCATTCCCATGGAATTTGTATTATTTCCTGTAAGGAGATGTGCAAAGAAAATCGTACCATGATTAACACTGCTTTATGTAAATTCACATTTCGCCATTGATGCAAAATATTTTTCTTTCTGAACTCCCCACCTCTGAAGTGGTGTAAAAACAGCTGCTGCTCTCAGGGTTGTTGTGAGTACAGATGGTTAAATTATTTCTCATGATTCGACAAAGCAGGCTTTGTTTATCCAGGGCAAGCCATTTGCAAACAGAGTTCTCACTTCACAAATACATTGTCTGCTCATAATTGTTTAATGAGCACCATTTACAAACAAAGACCAGTGGTGGGGTTGGCTGTCACTGATTTCCTCTGCTCAGGATTTCCACGAGGTAGTTGGTTATTTTAGCCACACCATTTTGTTTCTGTTCTTCTTAACAACTGAAGTGATTTAAGAAAGAATTGATGCTTCTTAAGTAATGACAATGAGACAGGTATGTTTTCCCATATGATGATTCTTTTTATTCAAACCTCGCTGTATTTTTCAGTTCCTTCTGAGAAAAGTCTTGGTGGAGATCACTGAGGGTCATCCCAAAATACCAGAATACTAGACAGAAAGGGCAGGAAACAAGCAGGGAACAAGCAAACAGAATTGCTGCTTAGAATCTAAGTAGCATTTTTGAGCCTGGTCTCACAGTATTTCCTGAGCTCTCACTGCTGTTGAGAGGATTAACAGAACATGTAGAAGATGCATATTACCATTATCTTCTTAATGCATCATATTGTTGGGGTTTTTTATACTTGATAATACTTGATTCTTTTCCTAAGCTTATTTGTCACAACATAAAGAAGTGCTTTTTATGAATACTATTAGCATGGTCTTTCTTGGAGTCCCAGCAAAACAGTGAGCACTGCAGTTTGATGATAACATATGATAACTCACAATATTTATTCAGAGTTCAGTCCCTACTACTACCATTTGCAGCCCAATCTCTGTCTTTTGGCCTTCATCCCCTCTCCTGCCACTCTTCAACCTGAAAGAAAATGTTAGGAAAAGCAGAGAATGAATTAGAACTTTCAAACTTCCATCAAACAAAAATGCTACAACCAAAAAACCCCTTCATCCTTCTCTCGTTATGGTTTGTTGAATCTTCTTTTGTCTCGTTGTATAATAGGAATAATGTTCATGGCACTGGAGTATACACACAGTAAATAGCTTCTGTGGTTATCAAACACCTCAGCTTCACTTCAGTATTTAATCACCCACAAAAGCCATTTCTTGCCTTGTATACTTCTCTGCCATAAACATTATCCTGTAGCTAACATACACCCTGGAGTGCCAGACCTACATTTTGCACTCTGAAAACTGAATTGGAAGAATGAAAAACCCAAACCTCGCTTTTTAAAATAACAGTTGAAAAGTTAAAAAGGGGGTAATAGTAATCAAAATCCCCATACTCCCATTATGCAGTAGAGAGAAAGGGCTGTCTTAAAAGGTCTCCCAAAATTACCTGTTGGAAGGATTCCAAGAAAAAACAGTTATGATAGACATATGCTAGCAAATTATGATAATAACTTGGTTCTGGGAGGAATTAACTTTTTTCCCATGTTAGAAATAACCCTGACAGAGCCAAAAATGCTCTTCATAACACAATTTTGAGAAGTTTTGAACAATAAATATAAATGGCTCTCTCAAGCAGCATCGACAGACCCTAAATCTTAATGACCTGAAAGGCATAAAGAAACATAATATAAAATTATGTTATATATATGTTTATAATATAAAATATTCCCCTAGTTCATCTTCCCTGCCTTTTCCATAACCATCTCTACACTGTTCCTCAGTTTGCCCCTTTAAGCTTCTGACAGCGCTGGGAGCTCCTGAGATCCTCAAAACTGGGGAGCTTCTTTTATTCTTGGGCAGTTCTATGTTAGCAATCTGTGTGCTCCTGGTCAGTCCAGCTGTACTCTTCACTTATCTCACCTATGTCTGATCAACACTATTTTGTCAAACTAAGTTACTCCTGTTCCTACTTGGATATTTGTGGCTTCTAAGTACTTAGAAGTCAAAAAAGGAGAGATGAGAGAGGGGGAACTGAGCCTGTGGGAAAGCAAGACAATGAATAAAACTTTCTCTATTAATGTCAGAAAAGAAATATTCTGGGAGAGTATTAAGACAAAGGAAATGTTTCTGAAGAGAAAGAAGAAAAAAGTGAGGGAAGGGTGGAAGGCAGAAAAAAAGAGAATGATAATGGAATCTCTACAGAGAGAAAGTAGTAATGTAGTTGGTTGACCAGAGAAATTAATGGATCAGCAAAAGGAAGAGGTCATGCTATAAAGAGAAAAACAGAAATGACAAAAGAAGAAGGAAAAACTAAACAAGTTCCACAGTGACTGGAAGTAGAACTGAAGTTTAGTAAGAAGGAAAAGGCATTATAATACTGGAAAGAGGGACAAAGAACTGGAAATGAGTAAGAGAAGGTCAAAAGAGAAAGAAGGGATGAAAGAAAAAAGCTAGATAGAGGGAAGAACAAAGCAGCTAATGTTTGGCTGATGGATGTATTTTTCAGTGCTTTGGCCACTGTGAAATTATGAAAGTGAAAACCCAGGAACTACTGTGTTATACATTCTGTTGTATAAGCTAGAGTTGGACGAGAAATACCATGTACACGAAAGCAGTGAGAGCTTGCTCTGGAGCTTACCTCTTTTCCTACATCCTTTTGATTCACTCTGAATTTTTAAACTTGATTTCAAGGGAGGAACTATAACGTGGAGCTGCAAGATGAGTGAGCCTGCTCTGATGTATGGTGGCAACCTTCCCCTGACTCTACAGAAGGAATTTAAATGGAATAGTTGGTGGGTTTTGCTTGCATGAGAAGGGAGGCTGTTCCAGGTCCAAAACATGGCACAGGAAGTATTTTAGAGGCACACATTTTTTGAGATGTTTCTTCTAGAAAAGCAGAGGTTGTTGGATTGTTATTCAAATAAACTTTTCAATTTTAGTTTCCAGTATCTGTTGTTTTAGTTTTGGTCTTAATATGAGGCTCACAGAGAAAGACTTGTCTAAGAAGAAGGTTGCACATTTACTGTGTTAGATAGTATGATGCATTGCCGTTTTGCCAGTCTCCAGAAGACTAGAAGAGTGACAGGTAGTGTGAAGTCAGAAATATATCAATTCAGATATATTTTTGAGAGGTTAATTTAATTAAAGCTATCAGCTGGTGGAGAGAAGGATTTACACCAGGTAGTCACCCTGCCCCCTCTCCCACATAGCACATATCCAGCTACAGGAAACAAGGAAGGAAGTCATCTCAAGGGGGAAGTGAACAGAGAGATTTATTTTCTGTTGTGTTGAACTTTGACATGTTAAAGCATCCTGCCATCTAATGGAGTTCCCAGTCCTCATTCAGTCAGTTTTCTGGGGCTCCCTATGCAGTGAATAGGAAAGGGTGGATATGAAGGATCACATTCATGAAAGCAGAATGATGAGCTTTTTAAGGAGAGGGTTTTACTTATAATCATCTCATTCAAATATCTAAAAAAAGTCACATTGCAGAGTCTTTTTCTTGCCGTTATCCATTCACTGGCCCAAATAAATATTGCATTATGTCATATAGACTCTCATGACAGACAAAGGAGGTTCCATTGCAGGTCACCTCACAGCTAAAGGCATTCTCTGGGGAACTAAAAGATGTGATCTAAGGGCCCCACAGGAAGGAAAGATTTAAAGCTGGATATTTCACAATCCAAATTAATAGAAAAGTCCAGACTCCTCAGGTAAAGATGTGGATGCAATCGCTCTCCCATCCTCTTTTTCTAGGTTACCTAAGCCTGATAGATCAAGTCCTGTTGGTGGCATAAATAGAGGATGACTAATGTGTGACAATTTAAAGCTCAGACAGTGAGCCTGGGTGCTTTGGTCTCTCTGGATAAGGAGTTTCTTGGTGTCAGGAAAGCTGAGGTACCTACAGGGTTAGTCAAGTTGGCACAATGTCATTAAATACCAGCCTACATACCTATATGCTGGACTCAGGTGCCAAAGGAGGCATTACGATCTTTAAGTTCCCTTTATAAATTGAGCCCCATGTTCTGTCAGCATCCTTTTCCTTTCATAAATGTTCATTTTGATTGGTATTTTTTCTTTTGCATAACCTGATTTACGTTCTTTGTTGTTTCTATAAACTTATAAAATTATCCTATTTTATAAAAATGTGAGTTTCTTAAGTCAACTAAAAATATTAGATCTGTTTAATACACTCAGGATGAAACAGCTGTAAAAGCTTTAACCCTTTGTGCCAGTGTCTGTTTATTATCCTTACTTATTTAACTCACAAGCTGAAATAACTTCCTTGTCCTGAGCCATGCACTTCTGACCCAGCTTTAATATCTTTCGTTTGGCATTCACACTGTTTTTCCAGCACATTATAAGTGGGACTGGAAACACGTCCTCTCATTTACCAGACACTCTGCTGATTTCAGTGACTTATAGCTTAGCCAAATTTCATCTCTTTGGGATAAAATAATGTTATATGCCTTCTGTCTGACCTAGGCTGGATTCTTCGACAAAATTTCAGCGAGGGTAATTGAGTCCTGTATTATGCATTTTGAAAAATACTGGTGTCATTGTTGTGAATAATGTCACCTTTTCTTTGCACTAAGGCAGGGACTGTGGCTTGAACTAAGTGACCTTTGTATCCAGCCATAAGCAAGATAAAGCCAGCCTGCATAAGGCTGTCTGTTGTCTCAGCTGGATCTGTGTTGAAAGTCAGACCACTTAAGTGGTGACATATGCCAGTGAAGGTGGTCAAGGTGGGGAAGCAGGCCAGGTAATCTCATTTACTCCCATGGCCTGCTCTCCAGCTGGAGTCCTGTAGTTACCAGGATAGGAGAGCAAGACTGATGTAGAAATAAGTCCTCCTCCTTTGGTGTAAATTTGCTGGTCCCAAGTCCACAATAGAACTGTGTAAAACAATTCTTCTGTAACAAAATTTGTCCCAGTTCTTGCTGTGACAAGTATGCTGTTCAGTGGGATGAAGCCTTCAAGGAGCATGACAGGGAGACCATAAGTGGCTACAGGCAACCTCTCATGTGATCAGCTGAAATGAGAGGAGTCAGGGACTTGAGCACAGACCTCAGAAAGTAAAAATGGTACCAAGTGACTCAATAGACCAGGGAAAAGGAAGGTCAGATGTCTGTGTATAGAATGGATGTGAAATGACACTAGATATTAGGAAGACTGTGAAAGTGGGGAAGCACTGGAACAGCTTGTCCAGAAAAGCTGTGGCTGCCCTGGAAGTATTCAAGGCCAGGTTGGATGGAACTATGAGCAATCTGGCCTAATGGGAGCTGTCCCTGCACAAGGAAGGCAGGTTGGAATTGAGTGAGCTTTAAGGTCTTGCCCAACCCAAATTATTCTATTCTATGCTTCTATCATTCTAGGATTCTAGGATTCTGTGGTTCAGACAACAGAGAAAAGGGTTGAAGCAAAGCAAAATATATTGCACAGGTTTGAGAATGCTAGACCATTACTTAAACCAGATTTTTTATAATATTTCAGTAAGTATATTAATTTCTTGGATTCTAATTTTAGAGTGAGATGTTTGCCTCATGGAAATGGTAAACCACTAGGTCTAACCAAACTGAAAGAGGGTTTTCATGTGTGCAGGGATGTCATGGAGTTCTCCCAAGGATTTAAAAAAAATCAGATCCTAGGTCTATCTGGTTGACAATTAGAGCAAGCCTTCTATTTTCGTCAAAATTTATTTCATCTCAGTCTGTAAATAATAACAGCATCATAATTGCCCGCATGATGAGACTTTTTGAGGAAAACAAATTGGTGAAGCCCTCAGATGCACTACTGGCAGGGCAGGATTCGTAGGAGGCGCTTCATGGCATACACTTGCAGGTGCTGTGTCTCCACCACTGCAGCAGTTGCATGGCTCTCCCCACTGCTGTTACAGCTTCCAATGAGAACCCAAGAGGAACCCAAAAATAACTGGTTGCCTTCAGGGTAGGTATGAAAATTGTGCTATAAATACAGTCTCACAGCACCCACTGAGCAATGAGGAGATAACAAATGCAGAAAAAAAGCTTATGAAGTGGGGGTTGTCCATTAGGTACGAGGGATGAGGAAGCACTTTGTGCACAGCCAGATGTTAGCCATGCAGCTCAGGGCTGTACCAGAATGAATGCAAAAAATGAGCCAGTTCAATGATGCCCAAGACATATTTTTTAGCATTTGAGTGGCTGATTCTGGAAACCTTAATGAAGTTCTTAAAGCATTTCTTTGTGTGTATGTTCATGTATTTATGAAATTAAATACTTCACTCGGTCATTTTTATAAGCTACTTTTGTTCCTTACTTTTTGCATATGTTCATTAATCCTAATTTTTATTTAAAATTAAACGAAAAAAGTATTCTGATATAAATGATAATGATACTTTATTCAAGACTATTTTCTAAAGATGACACCTGATATTTATAATGTCTGCATTCATTATGGTGGCATCATAATAGTGCAATTATTTGATATAATAAAAGGTATTATTTCCCTGTGTAAATCTCACCCCAATCCAAGTAACCAATTTGGCTCATTGATTGTTTCTACCAAGAGTATCCATCCACCAATGATTTCCTGTAAATCTAAGCCATGATAATAAGGGGATCAGGACATGTTCATTATTTGTTACCTTCATCAAAGGTAATGTATCAAGGGTACATTTGACCTTTTTATCTTTAACTCAGTGTTAAACTTATAATAACATTCATGAAGATGTTTAACTCCAGCACATGACACCAGACACAGAATAGTGAAAAAAATCAACATATAATTTTTTAGGAGTTTTGACTGTTGCAGAAAGCTTGCAAAATCAACTCAGAACTAGATGAGAAATGTTTAAAATGCAGAGAACAAAAGTGAATGTTGGTGTAAACAAAGCATTGCAGTAAAGCTGAAGTGTGGTAGATGCAACTACCAAAATGCTTTCTTGAGTAAGACAGATAAGCAAGATTTGGTGTTTCTGTTTATCGGGATTGTGTTGATTAATGCAAGAGGGGTTTTGGAAAAACCATGTAAGAGATATTACATTTAAACAGGAAACAGATGGCCCTTAACTGGGCATGCAGGTGAGGAAACAGTGGCTTCCTAATTTCACTGAGCCAGCAAAACAAGAAGAAACGTAATGCCCTCTTTGTTCCCTTCAGTCCAGTACACCCTGGATTCGATATTACTTTTTAGCTTTTTAAAATTTATTCTAATTTTTTTTTGCAGATACCCATAACAAGATTACACTCTGGCCATGGGCTCATTTCTGATGAGTAACCTTCTTAATTTTTTTTTTTCAGAGATGCAAACCATTCCTGCCGAATTACACATATGGTGTTACTACAGCAAATAACAGAAATCTGCGCAAAGTCAACGCTTTGCAAGGCATGATGGGCCTGGAAGAAACCACAATAATTTATAGAATGCATTAAAACTGGATTGCAAGGAAATTTATGATAGGCAGACGCACAATAATGAAAAAAACACAAAGATTAATTAACATAAAAATTCTAGCTGTCATATTTCTCTAAGTAGAAATAATTACAAGGCAATTTTATTTCACTGAATGAACCTCCAAATGGGCACAGAGTAAAGTCAACATGAAAATGAAAGTCACCTTTAGACTAGTAAAATAACAGGTCACAAACTATCTGGGTGGGCTGGTAGTAATGCAATTTCTTTGCAAAATGCAACTGCACTGGTAACAGCAGGAAGTCAAGGATGTAAGAAAATTTAAAGGGTTTTTTTTAAGTCTATTTTCCTCTCCTTTTTGGAAATATATGGAAAAAATAAAGATCAGCCTTAAAAATAAATGCATGAAGAAAGGAGAGGAAAACAGATATTTTTTTCTTTTTAATGACAGAAGAAGTCTGTCATAATTCTGTTATACAGACAGAATTATAACTCACTTCTATATGAAATGAGTATATAAATATATGTATTTATGCAACAGTATATAAGTGCATATATATATTTATACTTACCCTACAATAATACACAAAAATAAAACACAAAAGGCCATATCTTCAGTACAGAGTGGAATGACACCTAATTTCAGTGTCAAAGAAGAATTTGTCCGAGCACTTTGAGTTTAGTCTCTTTTACATTGCTCTGAATGAGGAGGTACCACACTGAAATCAGTAAAATCCCATCTCTGACAATGGGTAAGGGGGAAGATGAATATATTCCTCCAGCTGACCTGGAAAACAAAATCTAAATATCTTTTTTTAAGTCACTCTGCATCTGCAACCTGTGACTACTGTTGTTGTATCAGATATGGCTGATGACACTGAAGTGGGAAGTGCAATGTTTTATAGAGAAAACGTCTGACAGAGCACTGGGGAGGCTGACCTGTATGCCCTGCTTTCATCCTCTCTAATTAAGCCGGAGCAGATACATTCCTTGTTGAAATTGATAGCTGGTGGCAGATCCAAATGAATTTTCACATATTTCTGATGATGTACAATACAGTCTTGTTGTTTATGCAGCATCATGCTGCATGCCAACATGATGCACCATACCATGTGAGGCTGGCAAACTTACAAAGGAGACCGGGAACAATTTTAATAGCTTTCTTTCAGATTGGATTGTAGGTATCTGATCTAAATGTTAGGTGATTTCTCTTGAAGTACGTATCAGTCAAGGTTGATGATTTAAACATCTCCAAATACTTTTAATCTTCAGATATTTTAGTGCCAAGTTATTTTTAGTGAATATAATGGATTTCAATGTTGTGAGTGATGAAGAGGGCGAGGTTTTCATATACATGCAGCTCCAAGCTTCTTGAATGCCCTTTGAAATGTAGTAGAACAAAGATGCTTTCTTTTCTGATTTAGCCAAATGGAAGTGAAGGTTTATTTACATTTAGACTCATTTAAGGATATATTTCTTCCTCAGCATTATATCTGCAATATTATAGCTAGGAAATCTAAATGGACTTTATCTACTGTTCAAAATCTATTTTTCAACTCATTACATTAACTATCTTTTCAAGTCTTAGTTAGCTTTTTCTACATAAATATTTTGACTGAATTCCAGTTACCAAAATGTTCACCTAACATTTTTCTATTCTTTTATATTTTTGTATTTCTGACCTTTTTTCTTTATGCAAATCTGATTAAAATGCTAATACTTCTAATAAACGGAGAGGAAGATTGTGGTCTTGTGGCTAGACCACAAGGCCAGAAAGAGAAGTGGGTATGAAATAAGCCTCTGGTTCTGTAACTTAAGCCACTCACATATCTGTTCCGTTAGCATAGTTTCCCTGTCCTATCAAGAACCTCCAGCTTCCTTCTGGCTTCTTATCCTGTGAGTTGCACTTTCTTGGACTTCATTAATGTCACTTAAATGTTTACATTGATCATCTTGTATTTCTTTTCTGGATTTTGGACTGCAAATCAGGAGTCAAAGATATTTACTCTTCTTTCACAATTGGGTTCTTCAAGTTTTCCAGCCTTTCATTCTTGTGTGTTACTATCTGCTTCATAGAAGTGTTGTGATATTTCAATAATCATTTTTTGTTATTAAAACATATGTGGGAGCAATGATGATGCCCCTCTCATTTGTGTGTGTCTGAAGACTGCATCTTCAAACAACAGATCTGCACAAAAAGATCTCTGACATCTTGTATGACATTAAAGCGGCAAGGCAGCGATCTCCGTGTAATGTGCCACATTTTCAAAATCACCTCACCAATCAGCAGTTCCTAAAATTTGGCCTCAATTACATGAACTGAGCTCTTTGTAGGACCGTCCTGATTTGTATTGAATGTGCACATTAATCAAACATGGAGAGTGTGGCATGCTGACAATACTTTGTTCTGTAAAAATGTATCTGTGCTGATAATGCCTGAATTTGTTTTGCTCTGAACCAGCTGTGAACTCACACTGATGAGTGTGAAGTAGGTATGAGATTATGCCAAATCAGAAGAGCCTTTATTTTATATCCACTTTCAACCAGTGATGAACTTATGCAAGGAATAAAAAAATGTGTACTCTAACTAGTCTAAATCTTGCATATGGTTACACGTCTGCGTACATTTTTTTGCAGAAGGAAGAAGCGTGGTGGGAGGCTGTGCAGGTCTGTGTTACCACTGCTCGATGCAGGGCTCAGCAACTGAGCAGCTGAACAAAGCCAGCCTTTTCTGAAAGAAAAGAAGCAGTGGTTACTTAAAATGAAAAAGATAAACATCATGAACAGGTTCCTTAGGGCAAGCTCAGGGTAGAGTGAAATAGCCATGTAAGTTGTAGTAAATAAAGGAAATGTCATTTGTAAGTCTTATAAATACAATACCATTAGTAACTCCAGTAATAAATAAAATGTGCTGTACTATCTGCTATGGTTACACGCATTGAGACTATTATTTTTGGTGACTAGTTGTAAAGGTTCTGGTGCATTGCTGAAATAACAACTGAAATAGCTCAAATAGAGGGTCTGGGTAGTGATGAGCCTTTTCCTTCTCCAGGCTTCCTTTTACTGTCTATTGTTCAGCAATTTTTATAGACCTTGTAAAAACTGGAATTCCCTATTCTACTAATGAGACATTAATATGCAAAATGGGGTGATACAAAATGCAATATTTTTATGAAATGAGCTATATTCATGTAATCCTCACAATAGCAGTGTTCCTTGATCATATCCACTCCATGATTTTACCTTGCCTGACATTGGATTTGTGATGTGGTAAAATTAATCCATTAAGACAAAAATTTAGCAAAAAATGTCCAAGAATGTGTAACCCAACTAAAACTGAAATATTAATATTTTTTATGTTGTGTGATATATATATATATATATATATATATATATATAATTGTTCTGGTTATTTGTTTTCAAAATATGATTCTAGGCTTTAATGAGAGAAATAAGGGGAGATCATAAATGTTGACAGAAATATATCCAAGTATACTCAGAAAAATTAAGAGTGAAATAAACAAATTAAAGCTTAGTAATGATTTGTAAATTGCAATGAGCAATTCAAGAAACACTGAAAATAGAAGCAGCAGTGGTATATGCAGTATTTGAACATCCTGTCTTTTGTGACTGTGCCATCAAAGTCCAATACAAACAGAGTATGCTGCACCTAGAGAATCACTTGGTGCAAAAACACTACATATTTTACGATCTAGATGTTCAGTTATGATGAATGTCAACAAAAGGAGCCACAAGAATGACCCTCCTGACTGCACTTCAAAATCTTGCCAAGAAATGTATTCCCTATACTGTCATAAACAATCTATTTGCCTTCATTGTCTACTGATAAACATTTCCTATCCATTCTTTTGAAGCACGTAATATTGACATACACTGAGATAACAATAGGTAGTCTAAAATAAAATCCATTTGGGTTAACTCTTATGTTCAATGTCTACTTTCCTAAAAAATAAAGTAATTTTTAATTGTCATAAGCAGTCATTAAATGCTGTGAAGTGCTTTGGGTGTTTCAGTTTTAGAAACATTACTGAGTATTAGCAGTTGTGACACAGTTTTCTTGTGCAGAGGTGATACTTCTAAATTGGCTGCATAGTCTGAAAAAATCCCCAATAAACATGAATACTGTTTCATCAAGCAACAGTCATAAGGTTCTGCAGCTGAACTGGTAGGATTTGAATCAGAGTATCCTCCCAGTTATCAGTAAACAACTGTTCCATAGTCCTAAGAGCCCTGTATCTCCAAACATATCAATCAATTTCCCTGTTTTGTATTAACAGATATACTGGCCATGTTTAAAATGTAAGGAATGCTTACTGAATTAAGCATAGTTGTCATGCAGATAATAGTATTAAACCATTGGTATAAATAGCGACTCACTACAGTTCCTGATCATGCTTTTAATACATGTTATCTTACCACAGATAAATAGAACACATTAAAAAGTTACTATAAATGTGGATTAATCATATTGTGCCATATTTAACTGATGTCTAAGTAAAATTGGTGTTTCAGAAGTAAAAAGAAAGAGCTCCCACATACACTGATGTTTCATCTTGGCTTAGTGGCGCATCAACAGTCAATACTTTCTAAATAAAATTTCAAGGCTTTTTATTTACATTTTATGTTGAAGGTTTTCTGAACGTGTATCAGATCTTGTCCAGTTCATAAGAGAGACTTAACTTTTACCACATTCTTTTACAGCTTGAAAGAGTTAAAAAACTGGCACATAAGTATTAGTCGTAATTATAAAGGCAATTGTGTAAGCCAGGCGCTGGGGCTCTGTGCCCATACTAGTCTACTGTCACTAACTCTGATAATACACAGAAATACAGGTATGTTTGTGACAATTGTAATACACAGAAATGCAGATACATTTAGAGCGCTTTCCAAGGAGATAGGAATAATAGTGTTGAGATTAATATTTTTTCCAGACTCAGGGGGGCAAGAAAGAAGGGATGAGAGAAACAAACACCATATTCAGTTTTGTTTTTCCTCACCTGGTAAATTAGAAAGGCTTATTTCTAAAAACATAAATTTTTCCAATACTGTGAACAGCATTCATTCTAAAGTACTATATTGCTAAGAAATCTCTCTGAATTATGCAGTGTATTCCCAAATAAATACTCAGAGCTCCAGCACCTGCTGCTCGAAGTCTGTAAGGAAATGCATTTGTGAGTAAGGTAAAAATCTCTTAGGAAAACTGGCAGTATCACCCAAGAATCTTCAAGATGTAGGGAAAAGTGTGTCATTTTCTCACCAATAATCTGCACTTTTATCTTACATGAAACAATTTTTCACAAAAAAGTCTGCACTCCTTGTATTTGATAAAGAAGAAGAATTAGAAATAGGTCCAATTTCCTTTTGAAAAGCAGGCTTCTTCTGCTTTTGATTGGCCTTTTCTGTACCCTCTATACAAGAAGACAGATAATAAATATAATGATTTGTATTGAAAAGAAAACTGTAAGGATAATGGCCCAAACAGTGTAGGTTTTTTTATAATGTTACCATAGTAAATAATAGCAGCATAGTTCATACGGTTATAGTTACGGCTGTATCCGTGTTTCCATTATAAATCCTGTTTTTCACAAGTTTATAATTTCATTTTAATAAATTTTCCCTTGGATGAACTGTAACATAGAAGGTTTCAACAAGGAATGATTTTTCTTTAATTAAAAAAAATAATAATTTTTTGGCTAGTCTCATGCCATCTGTTAATCAAAAAGAACAATTTACTTGTTTATGGCAATGTTTTGCACCATCTAACAGAAAAAAAACCCCAACTTCAAATGAAGTAATGAAACAAGGCAATTGATTAACCTATAGCAAACTGTCATCAGTCTTGATTGTGACACAAGTTTTTTTCTCATCTGCTGAATGTACTTTTTGACTACACATACTAATACCTCCCCATTCTGCAGTTAAGCATATGCTTAAACTCCCTCTTCAGCAGGAATGCTTTCCAGAGCTCGGGCCCTAGAAATATATACATATTTAATTAGATGGTAGTGCTTGAAGATAATTCACTCCTCTCCAAGCAGCATGTGGTTTTACTGGCTTCTGCATGTCTAAGAGCAATGTATTTTTGTGTCTGTTTATTAATGATCAAACGTAGCTTTCCTCCATCCACACTAGTTCTGTATCTTGATTGGCATGTTTTTCTAATCAAGGAAATGTGAAGGTACACCTGAGTATCTGCTTAATCCTACAATGCCTCTGCAGACAGCATTTACTAATTTCACAAAGTATTTCACATTGCACGGCCCAAGCTAAATGATAGCTTGTTTGCAATGTTTTCATTTGATTGGTCTGTTCCATAGCACTGGAATACTTAAATGCAGAGATGTGTGTTAATAGGGAATATTTTTCATTAAACATAATGGCAATGGTTCTGTTTTACTACATAATATTGTAGTGTTTCACAGTACTACACTTATCTATTTTACTTTACATGATTAGATATTAATGACATGATTTATTAGTGACAGAATTTAATATCCTAAATATAAATACAAGAAACAACATTTCATCATTTATATATAACAATATATAAATATCAATGGTACAGGGAGCTGCAACATTTTAAGCAGCCATTGTTTGGAAATTTGGAAAAGATGTCTGGAAAAGATCTCCTGTAAACAAGTCAAAAACCAAACCTGGGCAAGCACCAAAGCATCCAAGGCAGCAAGAGCCACTAACTATTTCTTTGCAACAATCCTTCTAGTTTCTCCTTTTTAGAAAGGGAAACACCTGCTGTGCACCCCAAAGATCCTCCCCGGCTGCTCAGACCATCACGGTCTTCTGGAAAGTGGGGCTGGGATAATCCTGTTGGGAGGTGGGATAACTCTGCTGTTGTAGGCAGCATTGTGCTAAGACTTGTCAAGCGCTCCATGGACTATGAAGACACTGTCTGTGAATATATTTTACATTCAGGGTGCTGGATGAATTCTGGTCTGAAAATAGGATTCAGCTTTTATTCTTACACCCTGAATACCAGACTCATTCTTGGCCTTTATCCTGCACTACAGCATCTGTACTTACTCGTATTCAGTGGAGCTGCTGCCTTCCCACCGCTCAAGAATGTTCCATGCCAAAAAAAGATAGTTTCTGCCAACTGCATGTGTCTGTAGCTGGGGACTCAGGGTGAGTGAAAGGGGCAATGCAAAGCTATGGGGCAGCAAAATGGGGGCATCACTAGGCCATGGGACTCCCCTCTCATAGTCACATTTCTCATCTCATCCTCTTCCTCCCTGCTTACTCTGATGTGTCGTTCCATGTACTGGGAATCCAGTAACTAAAGAGAGCACTGTGCTAGGGACATTACAGCTAAAAGGAGAATACTAATAAAACATAGGAGCCTCCATATTACCACTTGGCTGCATGATAAACAGCTCTACAAATGTTAATTTCTGCAATGTTACTAGAAGTACAAACAGTACATATTGCTTCAGTGCTGCGGCACACGGCTTGTGCATTTAGGGGGAATGTGTTTAGTTTTTCTATTTATTTACTAGGGACACAAATTTTAACAACATGAAATATTTTGCTTGTATGATATGAACACCAATAGTTTAACATAAACTATGGAAGGAATCCAGGCTGTGTTGACATATTTTATGAATGTTATGGGATGCCAGATTGGAGGTGTACATCTGTGTGGGTTGGCCAGTCATCCCACTGCCGTCTGTGTATCTGTATGCTTAAATGAATTAGCTATTATAAAAACACTGCATAAACAAGTTTAATGCTGTACATTTTCCTTTTGCTGATCTAAATGTATCTGAATTGCAGCAAAGCAAGCTAACAATGATATTCAATTACTCTTTCACTACTCTCATGTAAAAAGTTGGAAAGCTGTGCACCTTAAACTGTTTCGTCTCCAGCACTGATGGAGTCCCTTTGACTCCATCTCCTTCCATGTCATTGGCAGCAATCTTCTTGCAGCCCCTCATGGCAGGAAGTACCACTGCATAATCCTGCAGTCAAAATCATTACCCAGTCACTGCCATCCACAAGGTCATTCAAGGTCGCTGAAATCCTTTCCAACCCGCTCAGCCTGGAGCAATGTGCCAGAAAGCAGCACCAGATTGCCCTGCTACCAGTGCCAGGATACCAATATAGAAGTCAGGAGCTGTGAGATACCTTAGGGATTCCTCATACCTGAGGCCATCATGCTGGCTATAAAGTCAAACATGGGAATTGTGAAGAAATCACAAAGAAATCTTTTTTTCTCCTTTGTATCTAAAAATACTACAACAACCATTTGTTGCCACTTTCTTTTTGCACAGCACATAGCAACAAAGGCTTTGGGTTCAATTATTGTAACATTTACATTTGCCAGAGGATAAACACAGGAACCTTAGTGCTCAACAAACTCGGTAAGAAGTGGGATACTCAGAACTGAGACAAATCACTGGGGAACAGGAAAATCAAGTAGTTTCTATCTTACTGTATGAATAAACATTTTTAAGCTTGACTTTATGCATCTTATTCTGAACATGCCAGTCAAATGGAATAAAAAATGGATTAGAAGAAAAGTTTCTGTGTTTACTTAGAGAATTTGATCTTTGAGTCAAATTAGAAACAATAAAACATTTTGAACTTTTTTTTCAGCTGACAGTTTGTAGGCTAATTTTGAATTTGAATTCGTTCCAAGCATGATAGCTTAGATTTGCCCCAGATGGACTTTCAGTTCTGCTCAAATCGCTTGACAGCACCATAACAGCCATTTGTAACTAAGTCTGCAGAAATGGGCTGGCACTTGCAGCCTACCAGCATTGCTGATCTTTTTGTATGGGAAAAGTACCCATAAATCACAGCGCATTAAAAAGGCATACACATCTCAAGCAAACATCATGGAGAATCCATTGTCCTGTAGATAAGTATACAAATAAGTGCAAAGAATCACTTAAATTTTATATAAGGCACATTTTTTTTGGAAGGCAACCAATGCAGTTTCACATGCTGTACTTTTTTCTAATCTGACTGACTCACAGTCTTGTGATAGTGAGATAAGCTAGGTAGGCAAATTTTTACAGAGTTGCAATTACTGAAATTGTCATTACGCTGCTCACTGTAAAATAAATATAGATAGAAGTGAAATTATGCACAGGCTAGAAGTAGAAAGTGTTTTGCTTCTGTTTGCTAAATTAATCTCTTCCTAAATGGCTGCAGGCCAGGTAGGTTAGCATTTGTGGTTTCAAAGGTTTTCAGCGCTTGCAATGAGCCATGAAATTACTGCATGCTGCTGAAAATGGCAGCTGATGAAAGGAAAAGAGCGAATCCCAAAGGCAGAAAGACAGGAGGAAGCAAAATTACAGGCAGAAAGTCTGATTTTTGATGTTGCTCATTGTGAAATGTACACCCAAACTTTTAATAAAACATAAAACATTAATAAACCTGCTAACAATTCCTTACAATTTCTTTTGAAGTCTCAGTATAATTTCTGAATACTTATTAAAACAGGCAATGATTCAATGGTGGTTGAGCAGTTTCTGTCTGCCGGTTATGGTATATTGGTACACTAGTGACTTTTGAAATTAGATTTTTATTGATGTTTTTTAATTGAATTATCCAAAGGATTGATGTTTTCTGTTAATAATGTGACCCTAAACTCTTGAATTGTTGATCAACTAATATTAAATTAGATATTCAATTGCAAAACACACTGTATGATCAATGCTGCTTCACCATTCCAAATCCCCTCAACTTGGTTGGAAAAATAAATGTGGCTTCAGCTAATCATATTGCTGAGAGCTAGTTTATTATATGACATGTATAAGCCACAAGAATGACAGTGTTACTTCTGGGGAGGGATGAAACAATGATTTTAAGCACTAAGAGAAAGACGATACTAGAAGAGGAATCGTGCACAGCAATAACTGTGCATAGTTTAGGGATACTTTAGTTTAGTACCATTTTAGTTTAAAAGAAACATGCAAATGACAAGTCCTTTGGGTCAGTATCATGTAATCAATTCTTTGGCTGCATTATCTGCTACTTTCAAAGACTCACAGTGTGGTATGATCATTTGCAATTTCTTTGTAATTACTAAAACACAGTTTTTATAGAAGAAGCTTGTTGACAAAAAATAAACCAAAGAATTTTCAAGGACATAACATTAAGAAATTGTGTTTCTATTAAAAAAATACTGATCAGATTAATGAATTATCCTAGAATGTGGTTATATTCTCAAGGGCTCTGTGCAGGCAGATAACTTCATACTGTGATCAACCCCAATGTACTTTGGGGTACTTCCTTGCAGAAATAAGCCTGCATCTAATATCTTTGGGGACTGAAGAAGCTTACACCTTTCTGATATGATTGGTAGTGTAAAGCAGTGTCTGTTTTTGTGGGCCCTTTAAATAGACAGATTTGAATCAGGCAAGGCAAGCACGCAAGAACTGAATCCACTACAAGGCATAAAAATTAAGGTCACATCCTAAAATTTCATTGATAGAGATGAGTGGCTTTAAAGGTTTCTTTATCTTAGCACAGTACTTCTGACCTGAATTGTCTCCAAAACTTTTCATAAATGTTCTGTAAGATTCTGAAATTGTCTATAGCTAAAGGTGGCCACCAGGAGTACAGGATGGGATGTGGAGTGGGGAGAAGGTATTTGGGCAAAGAGACCTGTCAAAGGCACTTCTGGAGTGCCACAGGCTTCTCGGAGTCTGTTGGCTTTTAAGGTATCACCCACCTAAGTAAGAAGCACACAGAAAATTGCATCCAGGCAATCACATTGCAATTTGAATGGAGACTCAGAAAAATCATAGCCTGCCTGGACTGTGTTGCTGCTGTATCCCACACAGCAGAGCTGCCGTGGCCAAATATCTCCCAAACAGAAGAAACCAGTGGGCAGGTAAAAATGCAGGAGGAATGTCACAGGGAAGAAGAAAGCAACAGCTAAATTAGAATCACAAACATGTACATACACACAAATTGGGATTTTGTGTGCATAAGTTCAGTATGTGGAAATGCATGTGCAAAATGTCATGCCCTTATCTATTCAGTTGCTCATTCATACCACACTAATCACTGTCTCAGCACCTAATTTTGAAGACTATAAATATTTTATTATCCACACAAAAATCAGAGGTGGTAACCGAGCTCAAGCTGTGCCATGAGGAAAATAAAGCAAATTGTGCCACATAATAAAAAGATAGATACACAGAAACATTGCATAGATATAATTCATATTCACATTGAGGAGTCCTATATTAGATCAAGAGTAATCATATTACTCATTATATACTGTATGCTATAGAAATAGAAAATGTGTAATACACATATTGTAGCATAAGAAGCATTTTTAATTATGCTTATATTAAAACTTGAAACATAGAACATGCTTACTTCTCAGTGTGATAGGAAGAATTTACTGCTGCACTGCAGAAAAAGATAGCACTGCACATGTCCAACATTTAAAACCAAATTGTGTATACTCAATCTATGTTCTCCTTTACCAGACTAAAGGAATTTTATAATCCTGTAACAGAAGACAAACAATGTCAGCATATACCAAGTCACATATGCACAAAGAATAGCACTGAGCTCAGTGGAACAACACTGAGTAACTTTGTAATTTTCAGCTTAGTAATTTTGGAGCTGTCTTAAAAAGAATAGAGCTATTTCTGATTTTTTAAGTCTTAATAGTCAAGCCACTTAAGAAAGAAAGAAAGAGAGAAAGAAAGAAAGAGAGAGAGAAAGAAAGAAAGAGAGAGAAAGAAAGAGAGAGAGAAAGAAAGAGAAAGAGAAAGAGAGAGAAAGAGAAAAAGAGAGAGAGAGAAAGAGAGAGAGAAAGAGAGAGAGAAAGAAAGAAAGAAAGAAAGAAAGAAAGAAAGAAAGAAAGAAAGAAAGAAAGAAAGAAA